>VOQZ01000492.1:0-67471 GCA_008079305.1 Phytophthora palmivora | reverse complement strand
TGTGGCGAAGTGGGTGAACACTTTTCGGCTTCCGGACTGGAAGTCGGTCGCCCAGAGTGTATAGTGCGTGTCCAGGTGGGTTCTGGAATGAAACGTCCAGATGCCAAGTGGGGTCAGTCTCAACCTTCCGGGATCCTATGGGTATCCGAAAGGCAGAGTTGGCGTGTGACCTTGTGGTATCCCTTTGGGTATCGTTTGTCTTCGTGTATCCGGTGTAGTCACCAATGAGTTACTTCTGGATGCCGATCGGGTCCAGGCGACCAAATGCCAGGTACTTTCCAGATGTAGTCGTCTGGAATCGGTGAAAGACTATTAGCAAAGTCTTCCCCTAGCGGTTAACCAATACAATACAGAGAGTTAATATGCAAATATACAGCCGCTCTTATTCTTTGTGGCCCTTGAGCGGTGGGCACTCCAGATGCCAGTCGACGGAGTCTGATTCCGGAACACTGGCTCAGTTCCGGGACTCTCACAAGCGCACCACTTCCGGATAACCACTTGGTTACCGGAAGACAATATTCAAATGGAATCCGGGATTACTAGAAAGTAATCCGGATAACCCTCAATATACAATCCTATCACACAGTAGTTAATTCAATACAGTTCCAAGGGGCTAACTACTAACAACCTCCTAAAAACGCAGTTATAATATGAAATGGGTATCCGGAGGCCGGAATACCAACTGGAATATGAAATAGGAAGTTCACTTCCGGATGCGCCTTCCGGATCCCTTACCTAACTTGGTCTTGACCTTTGTGGAGAATCCCGCGACGGTATACGCTGTCGTCGCGGCCTAACGCTGGCGGAGGTGACCCCGAGCCCTCTTCTTGAGGCTGGTCGGCGGTTCTCGGCAGTGGTGGCTTTGTGGGAACCTCCCGCACACTCACTTGCGTCCTTGGTGGCAAATTGAACTCTCTGTTATTTATGTATAAGTATTTTGCTAAAGTCTCTGCTAAACATCTTGATTTCACTATAGAAAGAGGCAGGGAGCGCGTGTTTCTGTCGCCGAAGCCCGAAGAATTCCGGCTGGTGCCGAGCACATCCTGGTCGGTCGTCTTAGTCGGTCGGTAATCACTTGGCTTGAGTATACGTAGAGCTTCAACTGGATAGTGGGTACAAATCAGGATTTCCCCGGATGCCAGTCCCTTCCAAATGCTCTTGGTGTTTGAATTCCACGTGACCTTGGGCGGCTTCTAGAGTTCTTTTCACAGGATATACTTGGATACTGTATGGGCACCTGGTTCCGCTATATCAGGACTCCGGATGCAGATGGTCGACTCGGGATTCCGGGCCGGACATGGATTCCGGAGATTATCGAAAGTATTCCTGAAGCGTAACGCTTACATCTTCCCAGATTCCTGTCCCAATGTTGTAAAATCTCAGCCAATCAGCTCACAGATCAATGAATGGTCCTGGGAGGCGGCTTCTGGGGCGAAAATTCAAACCCACAGCTTCACAACCGTCCCTCTCATCAAGAGCTCTCATTGAGAGATTTACTTCCGAGCTGATAGATCGTGATGAGACGAAGCGCACATCAGTCTCGCCAGAGGCCGCATCACATCTCGCATCCGAATTTCAGGTCTACACTCCCAGATTCCACTCATGGTCACGACAACGGTTTCAGTTCCAATCATTATCCAGATCAAGACTTCACTCATCCATTCACAGATCGCAGCTGCTCCAACCATCCAGAAGACACACATCTCAGGTCGGCTCGTCCACATCCAGGTATCACACATCCGTATTCACTATATCCAAGGTCCAGCTCTCCAAATAGCGCAGTCCCTGGGTGTGGATCTATCCAACGGTTGGCTGACGTGGCTTCTTTTCTCCATCGCGTCTCCGGTCGCCCGTTCCCAGCATACGACAGAACCTCAAAGAACATCGGCTTATTTCGTGCTCAGTTCACCATTTCCCAGCTTCTGGCCACTCCGATGACGACGACAAGCGACATTACAGCGTCAGCAGACGCGTCTTCTGGACCCTCGGCGCCTCCCCCAGGCCACACCTCGGTTGAGGGCGACACTGGTGGTGATGGCAGCTCCGAGAAGGGTTCCTCGTTTGATCCTGGCGCGGTGTCGATGGTTGCAAGCAGCGGGACGACCACAGGAGCTTCTGCGAACGCCAAGAATTCTGGGAATGCGGCGAACGCCAGCTTCCTCTCGCCTGCAGATGCTGCTGCGCATGGAATCTCGACGACTATGGCACCAGGAAGCGGCCCGTCCGTTCCAAGCTATCTGGAAGCTCCTCCTGTTCACGATGGTGACACCAACATCCATTTGGTAGGTGTTCCAGCAACTGTTCGTCATCTGGAAGGTGGTGCCTTTACACGAGACGGCTACGGTGGTATGGAAGTCCTGGTGCCAGTGGAAAGTTTGACAACTCGGGAGAAGTCGGCCCTGAATGACTGTGTCGGAGACCATGTGGATCTTCGCACTCGTGTTCTGATGCCTCGTGGGACTCCTCTGGAGAGTACGGACTTGGAGGGCCTTCTGGACAGCGTCCCAGTTCGTCGTGAAGTTGCAAGTCTCCTGACAGAATTTGGACACGAGAGACTTGCGGAACGAGTATTTGGAACGATCTCGTCGCTTCGGAAGGTCATCCAGAGGGACATCCGAGCGCAGGCGCTCCTACAAGGAGGTGACACGGCACTTCAAGATATCGATCAAGTCCAGGCGGAGCTCGCACAGCTCAAGCGAGACTACCAGCTCGTGACGAGCCACTGGGATCAGCGACTGTTTCAAGCGGGTGTCGAGAAGGAGGAGGCACTTCAGAATGCTCGTGATGACATCCGACATCTCATGGAGGAACACAATCGGGATAATCGAGGACTCCGGAAGCAGGTGAAGAACCTTTCAGTGCAGTTGGAAGACGCGAAAATCCATATTCGGCTGCTTGAAGAGCGGCTTCGAGCGTCTGGTTTCAGTCCCATCGACCTCATGAACTTCTTGGGGGGCGGTCGAGGTGGTTCAGTGATCAATGCCCACTGGCAACGTCTTTTGGATCTTCTGGTCCACTTCAAGGATGGATCTGCTGTCGACCCTGCTTGGCGTACCATGATCACAGTCATCGCTGCGGATGATCCAGGTCTCGTGTCGACTCCTTTCGTCTCATTGAGCCGCCCTCGGGATCCGGATGGGGGAGAGTCCACACAGTCAGAGCTTCCTCGGCATTTGGACCTCACTCGAACGCATACGTCCGTACCAGCAAACACGTCATCGTCTAAGCGCAAACGGTCGTCGGGAAATCCAGCGTCCAAGAAAAACCATCGTGCTCCGGACACCATCCAGGGTCGTCCGTCGGACTGGGTCAAGCACTCTTCCCACGACTGTCGCACGGACAAGTATCCTTCCATCCAGGCAAAACAACAAGCGTTGACGTCCCTGACTGACTACCCGGTTACTTGGGACGACCTTCGTCTGGATCTCCAAGCACTCATGTTGTCTGGAGTCCAGTACCCGGACGCTGTCGAGTGGCTCAGTGACGATCGGGAAGCCCACGTCACATTTCGTCTGAGCGCACTGGTTGAGATGCTTGTCCGGATGATGTACTGGAATTCTCTAGATGACGTTCACTGGACCAAATACGTCCCACGCCGATACTTCACAATGGCTGAAGGGGTTCTCGACGGTCTCCAAGATCAGGGTGTGGAGCCTGAATACTGGGGCCCGCTTGTCGAAGGTCTAGATGATGATCCAGATCCGAACGCCCTAGTGGTAGAGGCTGATGACGACGAGCGGGTGGACGAAAACTTTGTTCCGGAGGCCGAAAGTGACGATGACCAAGGGCTGGAGTCTTCTCGTCAACCAGATCCAGAAGACTTGCCTCCAAAATCCAAGCGTCGGCGTACCAACTGTGACAGTCTCAAGTCGACATCCCGGAAGGATCGTTCGGGTCAAGGGTCCACGACGAATCTGGCCAAGAAAGCCTTCTCGGATCTGACCTCAGATGACCTACGGATCATCGAAACTCCCGGGGAGAACACCGGCTCATGGATGCATTATGGCGTCCGGATGAAGAGGGGTGACGCGACAGTGACTTCATCGGAGCAGACACTCGGGTTTCCGGACTACGCTCCCAATCGCTACGATCTGGATCTCCTGAAAGAGCGTACCACGTCCAAGGAACGTGAACTCATCGCCCTTTTGGATTCAAAGCCTTGGGATAAGATCTATGCTTTCCGTCCGCGAGAACTCTTCTTCCATGAACGCAAGGATCTCAGTTCTGATGCTCTTATTGCTTTGGACTCCTGGATTGGATTTGTCAGCCGGAACACTCGCGCATTCTGGGAGGAGACTCACTGGCTGACTTTCGACACGTCGGATAACGTATCTCCGAAGTTGGCTGCAATATATCTGGACCGGTCCAAGCGTCACGCTTCCTTCCGGAAGAAAGCACTCTCGTTGCTCCGAAAGGTAGCTCTCAAGCTCCCACACACCATCTGGAACGAGCCCGGCATCTGGAAGTACCCTTCTAGAATCTGCCACTGGGTCTTGATGGACTTAAACCACTGCGATCCAGAGACTTCGAAACCGTACACACTGTTGGAACAACTCGCTATTCTGGACGCTGCCGAACCTGCACGCACACAATGGAGTTCCTGTTCGACGGATGCTGAACGTATCGCGCATCTGCCGAAGGAAGTCCGGAAGTCGTTGATACCAGTGGACAAGCGCATCCAGATCAGAGACCTCTGGAAGTACAGCCGCTAGGAGATGTACACCTAATCGAGTGAAGTCTTTGTTCTGCATAATACCATAGGTAGCGTAACTCCATCACTTAACCACTCGAAATACATCTCAAGTATCGTTGCCATCCAGAATACTCTCTGTTGTAAGTCTATCCAGATTTCGAAAAGCTCATCGCTTCCAAAATCCATAGCAATCCAAAAACAATCAATAATTCAATCGTAATCAAAGCAAAATTCAGTCGTAGTTGCAATCCAAAAGTTCCGTCGTCTGGACGTCCAAAGTCAGCATCTGGATGATTAAACTCGTGGATGGTCGTCCCCAGCTTGCATTGCCTGGAACCTCGCACGCGCCCGAGCTCCTTGATTGAATTCATATAGCAGGGCACCGCAACTGAGTTGGGACACAGGTAACCACTCGGGTTCATCATATCCTTTCCACTTGACCAAGTATTCCCGACTGCGTTTGGACGTCCGAGTGCGTTTGGACCACCGGAGGTCCAGAATCTTCTCAACTTCATACTCACCGTTTCCGGCGTCCGGGGTCCAACTGTCTTCCGGAAGCAGGGCGGCGTCTAAGTCATCGTCATCCTCAACGTCGATCTCCACAATGGGTCGCTTCGGGAATAGGGCACGTGGCTTCAGTCGGCTAATATGCACCCAAGGGTTGACACGGTATCCCGTGCCCTCGACCTTGAGCTTCACCCGGAAGTCCTCATGTACCTCGTCGATCCGAAAGGGCCCATGCCACAGGTGTGCCAGCTTTCTGCTGAGTCCAGTCTGGACTTTTGGAATGTAGAGCCACACGGAGTCACCCTCTGTGAACCCGGACTTCAGACGGTCAGAAAGCTCCCTCCACTTCTGCGTCTGGATTTCGGACCGATGTCGCTTGGCCTTCTTCTGGAGATCTTCAGCAAACGCCATAGCGTAGCTGTAATCCCGTTGCATCTTTCGTCGCCACTCGTAAGCCGACCTTTCTGGAACACTTGCGGGTTTTGGACCCAGCATGGCCGAAATGGTATTCTGGGCATCCCAACCATGGACCAGGTAAAACGGGGTTTCTAGACGTGTCGCATCGAAAGATGTGTTCAGGGCGAACATGAGTCTCTCGACATGGTCGTCCCAGTCACTCTGGTCAGCTTCCATGATGTACGCCCGGATGCTCCGGACGACCGTCTGGACGGATCGCTCCTGTTGACCGTTGGCTTGCGGACGGTATCCAAGTGTCGCCCTCTGGAGGCTCCCTAGTAGATTCCGGAAGCACTCGAAAACCGCACTCATGAATCTGGGATCCTGATCATGCCGGATCATAGAACTTGATCCGAATCTCTGGAATACCACTTGTTCGTAGACCTCCGCGACTTCCTGAGCGGTAGTAGAACTCATCGGCTTGCACATGACGTATCCGGAAAACATATCCTGAAAAAGAAGTAGGAATGTGTTTCCTCGAGCGGATTTTGGAAGATGCGTCACAAAGTCCATCGACACCACTTCGAACGGGTATGATGGCTCGATATTTCCGGGTGACGGTCCTGGGTTAGGAGGCCGTCCCTTCCCGGATGCGCAATCCACACATTCCTTGACGTGTCGTTCCACGTCAGCATACATACCAGGCCAGTAGTATTCCGCGAGGAGTTTCTCGTGCGTCCTCCGGATGCCCTGATGTCCGCCCTGAAAGTCTTCATGAGCATAATGCAGCATGTCGGAACGCAAGGATTTCGGAACGACCAGCCTCAGATCTCCCAGGAAATCCCGAGGGCGTTTCTGGGTGACCGTTGTCATCCGGAACAGAATGTCTCTGGAATCTAGAATGAATAGATCCGCTACCTTGGCAATCTTGCGGAGTCGTCTACGCGAGAACCTCTCCAAGTCACCTTTCAAGAATGCCTTGAGTTCCGACAGGTATTCATCGGCATCTTGATGCACCTTGATACGTCTCCACCTTTCAGCCTGAAGTTCAAGTGGTCCCATCGGAGGTATGTCGGGGTTTCCGGAATCAGGATGCCCCGCCTCGGTAATGACTGCCATCACTCGAGCGGCTTCAGGCAAGGGAGCGGATTCCGGGCCAGGTGTGACCTGGTCATCCGAATCGTTGACGTTTGGAATCTGGGTTCCCGGACAATCCGCATCCGGAATTCCAGACTTCATCAGCTTTTCAGGGATTTTAGACACAAGTTTTAGGTGCCTCAAGTCACCTTCATCCGTGACAGTCCACGACTCGTCCAATGCAAGGGTCTTGGCCGTCAAGTAATCGGCGGCCTGATTATAATCGCGCTTGAGATGTACAAACCTGATCTTCCGGAATCCGCGTTTCAGAACTTCGGCCTGTGCTAAGTGTTTCTGCAGGTGTGGCTGGTTACAGTTGATCAATCCTTGAACTTGCTGAATCACGATTCTGGAATCCCCGACAACCACTAATTCCTCGATATTCTTTCCGGATGCCATGATCATCCCTTTCAAGAGGCCATGGTATTCCGCATCGTTCACAGTGACGTCATCCAGAGCAAAACCTCGGGCTTCCATAATCTTCCACCCAGGTAGTTTCCAGAGTACGCACCCGCAACTGCCTTTCCGGGTTGATGTCTTTGCAGCACCATCAAAACTCAGGACGACACCTTCATAGTCTGACTCTAGCATCTCGATGCTCATCACGGGGGGTTTCCGGATGCGTCCCTTTATCGGGATCAGGGATTCCGAAATCTCATCCAGATGTTCTCTCGGAGTGATCCCAGCACCCATAATGGCAGCCAGTCCATCTTCGTCCTTTTGGACTTTCCGGATGTCTAGATTCCAGTGTGACAATGTGAGTCCCCAAGGTACACACCTTCCATCAGCAGACTTCGAGTTGATGACCCACTTCAAAACAGAGTATCTGGTATACACGATCAGCTGGGATTGCTCTATCAGTGTCCGAAATACCTGAAGTACCCTCAGGATGGCAATGACTTCCTTTTCCGCGATATGATACCGGATTTCGGACTCGTTCAGGACACGGCCTGTATATCGGACCGGATGTATGACCCCGTCGTATTCCTGACCCAGGACGGCACAAGCTGCCCAGGCGTTCGCATGTGGGATGATGACGAAGGGTCGATTCCGGTCTGGATGCCGCAAGAGGGGGGTCGAGACGATCTTGTGCTTCAGGATTCCAAAAGCTTCCTTCGCCTGGTCCAGATTCCTTCCTGATCGAATCTGCTCGTCCGTAAGCTCGTACAGCACCGCAGCGATAACTGGGAAATCCTCAATGAACTTGTGATAATAGTTCAAGCTTCCGAGAAAGGACTGTATCCCTTTCAGGGAGTCTGGAAACGGGAGATCCAAAACTCCTTTCGCGATCTTCGGGGTTGCCCGGATTCCTTCTGCGCTAATCTCGTGAGACAGGTATGGGATGCTCAGCTTTCCAAATTCACTCTTTGGAAGACTTACTGAAATGTTCCAGTACCGAAGTCGGAATAGCAGGGCATTTAGATCCTCACATAACTGGTCCCAAGTCGGCGCACCATGAGCGATGTCATCAATGTACGAGCTACGACCCAGGACCGGACTCATCTGAGAAGGAGCTGGAATATTCCTCTGGAACACAGTCATAGTATCGGAAAGAATCGGGACCTGACTTTCAGAAGCCGGGTCTCCAGATTCCGTCAACTTCAGGAATTCCAAGACTTCCGGATCCACTTCAGCTTCTTCCTCGGGAGACAAACGCACGAATCCCCACAAGCAGTTGTTGATTACCGCTTGGTAAACCAACGGTGCATTCTTCAATCCAAACGGCATCCGGATCCACTGAAAGTGTCCAAAAGGACAAACAAAAGCCGATATCAATTTGGCGCGTTCAGACATCCGGATCGCCCAGAACCCACTCGCCATGTCCAGACTCATGAACCACATTGCACTCTCGAAACCAATCAGGAGGTCGTCAATCAGGGGTAGTGGGTAGTTGGATAACACAATAAACCCATTAACCACCCGATAGTCAATACACATCCGGATGTCCTCACCATTCTTTTTTAGGACGATGACAATTGGAGAGGCCCATGGCGATTCCGAATGTTCGATCAATCCAGTTTCCAGAAGCTTCTTCAAAAGTTCATACACCTTGACCGCCAAATGAGGTGCTATCGATCGCGGACGTTGGGCGACAGGTTTAGCCATCCCGACATCCAGATCGCAGATCACACCTCTTGCAGGAGCGGGTGCTGCATTACCGTCGCCCAAAAAGATACTGTGATGGCTTTTCAGGATTCCACGAAGTTTCCGCTCTTCTTCCGGAGAGGTCTTTCCGGGTTCCCCGACGTCAGCCTTCTCAATATCGCATTTTGGACTCAACTCGTGTACTTCCGGAAGCATCACCAACTGATCCTTCAACTGAGACAGCATATCACTTCCCTCGTGAACATACACAGCCGGTTCCAGATTCAACTCTTCCGCATTCAGGTGTAGGCATCGGATAAACTTCGTTTCCAGCTTCCGGATGGCCTTGCTTACTAAGTCCGCCTCAGAAGAGATTCCAAGATGTAGGTTTCCGGATCCCTCTTCCTTGTCAGGCGGTCCTTCCAGGTTCCCATCGCTCGGCACGCCCTCGATCGCATCGAAAAATTCTTCGTCCTCTGAGTCCCCTGGGGTTTGGATTTCCGAATTCACTAAAGGGTCACCTTTACAGGGACCTTCTTCACATGAATATTCCGGAGTCTTCACCGCTTCCGGCGGATCTTCCCAAATTCCCTCCGAAACTTCACTGATCATCTGAAGCCCCTCTGGATTCCAGACATCCAGACGTACGGCATCTGAATCCGAGACGGATTCCGAACTCGAACGTGGCGGGTCTTGTAAACATACCATATGGACCCCAGAACCTCCTCGAGGTGGCCTTGTTAGTAACTTCTTCGGCCATGGGTATTCTGGCTTCCGGACGCTTGGAGGTTGGGATGCCTCGATTGCTTGAAGATATCTTCGTTGGCGAAGCTGTTCCTGACGAGAGTTCGTGTTCTCGTAAATCAGGACTTCCCATTCACGATACCTTCGGAGTCCAGGTCGCACGAATCTCCCAAAAGGATAGCATCCGAATTCCACAATCTGGGCGACAGGAGTGTTCGTGTCTATGCAAACATCCTTTTCGGAAATGTTGACTACCTTCACCGCGACCGCCCATGACTTCGCACCATATATCAGCTGGGTCACCCAGCGATCACCTCGTCCAGCCCAGACTACTTCACGCTGCGGATTACTTTGGCCATAATTGATACGGATGACCGCTTGTTCCCCTGGCCCCAAATAAAGGGTTTCCGGTGGCCGGACTTCCAGACGCAATCCTTTGCGTTGTTGGTCGAAAGTTCTTCCTGAAAGCATGACGTTTTCTTCGTCTGGAAGTTGCACCAATCCTTCACGAATACACAGTCGTACTCCTGCCGAGTACATGAAGTCCATTCCAAGCAACACGTCAACACCCTCGCCAATGTTGGCTACCCAGAGTTCCAGAACGTAAACTACGTTCAGACCCAGGGTGACTTTAACTTCGGTTTGGGCAGCGATGTACGTCGGGACACCTCCTAGTCCAGATACCCGGAGCTGTTTCCGGAAGTCCAACTTGAGCTTGAGTCTACGCGCAAGATCCAAACTCAGCATACTCACCGACGCTCCGGAATCCAGAAGGATATCCGTCCGAATATTATTCACTGCACCATGTACCATTGCAACCCGTTTTGACGTCTCCGATCGATGTTCTTCCCACCATCCATATCTCTCTCCGGGTTTCAGTCTGAATTCCACCGGGGTGTCGTCCAAATTGTCCGGATTCCAATCATCGTCCAGATCTTTAGAATCAACATCTGGAAAAAGTTCGTAACCGGAATCTGGAACCTGAGAGTCATCTTGGGTTATAGTCATGCATTGATGGTTAACTTGTTGTTTCTTCAATTCTGGGCCGACGTACGCTAACACACACAATTCTGGGGGTTTCTTGAGCCCGACGCGTTCTGGATCCCCATCCAGCGGGCTTCTTAGTTTAACTGTTGTTCCCCAGAATCGGCGTCCGAATCCAGCAGTTTCTTCCGGATGGCGGTCGGTACTTCCAAAGTCCCTTGTCGGATAAGGTTTTCCAGATCTTGGATTGCCTCATGCTTCCCACAGTGTCCCTCGTGGTACTTGCCACAATAATCACACTGCCGCATCCGGCAGAATCGTACCGGATGGCCTTTCCGATGACAGCGTTCACACTCGATGTCTGCCCAGCAGTCTTCCTTGAGATGCCCAAAGTTCCTGCAGTTCTCACAGTATCGGGCGGAATAATGGGGGTTCCGGAAACCTTGACGTCTGGGATCGTGTTGTTCCGGATGTCTCCTGGAATCCAGACGATCTGTTGAAGACTGGGGCCTCCAACCTCCTTCGTGAAGAATCTTGTAGACTGCTTCTGAAAGATTTTCCATGCTAGGGAATCCAGGTTCCTGATTATCGGACTTTGTCGTCGTGGTTTCTGGAGCCGCCTTTTCTTCTTCATCCTCAAACTTCACATGGCGGTCCCCTTCATCCGAATCGTCTTCACTTTTGGCCAGATATGCTCGTCCAGAACGCTTCATCCGGAACTTGTCTCGAGGGACGTTGTCCGCTCTGAAATCCCGCTTTGGAGGTGGGGTGTCGTAGTCGTCTTCCAGAGTCAGATCTTCATGTTGCTTCAGGACGTACTCGACATCTTCCAAACTCCGGAGACGTTGACCTTGAAGGGTCGTCCGGAGTCTAGAATCCAAAAGCTTCTTAGTGAATGCCTTCAAATGCTGCTCTCGATACTTGGACGATCCGTCAATCTGGATTCCCGCTCTATCCGCCACCTTGTTGAGGCGGTAGTAGAAATCCAAAGGTGTCTCGGACTTCTTCTGGAACATCGTGTAGTATCTCTCTGCATCCGGGGTCTTCGCCTTACAGTAGCGTTCCTTGAATGCTTTCAGAAAGTCCTTCCACTTCCTCCGGATCTTCGGCCGCAAGTTCGCTCGCCAGTTCCGGACTGCCGGGGATAACTTCAGCTTCATCTCGTAAATCTTCACATTATCCGCCCAACCGCCTTGCACCGACATGCTCTGGAACTTCTCCAGCCAACGCATCCGGGTGGCCAAAGGCGCCTTCTCATCGAAATCTTCTAGAGTACTCGCGTTGACAAACGGCTTGAACATATAAGTGGTCGTTCCGCCTGCCGTTGTAGTCGTCACTCCAGGAGCCTTGTCCTCAATGAAGCTACTGTCCGAACTTCTAGAATCCGCACTCGACCCACTTGATTCGAAGCTTGAGTCAGAGGAACTTGGGTCGTCGGACGGCGCTCGCTTCCGGGACGTCGACTTCTTGCTGTGTCTGGACGACGAGCTTTGTTTTTCGAGTCGGTCCTTCTAGACACGCTCTTCCTGGCAGCATCCTCCGCCGAGCGCTTCCGGACATCCCGGTCCCTCCTTTCAGATGTATTCTTCTTCCTTGTCGTCGACTCCTTCTTCACCACTAGAGTCTGAGGCGCCAATGTCTTGGACACTTGCTCCCTAGGCGCTTTAGAATCACGAGTGACGACTTGTAGAGCTGCTGCAAGCTGTGCGGCAAAGACTTCGTCTGGGTTCCGAACAGCTGTTTTCCAGGAATCCAAGTCAGATACATTTGGAGATGGGCCACTGGATACTGGACGCAAAGTTGCCGGATCAGATGATGGGTGACCTTGAGTTGCACTTGTCTCAGGCGGTTTGCTGGCTGCTGGTCGCGCACCTGTGAAGCCAAGAAATTATGTACAGCCTTCGCCGCCTCTCGTTCTCGCTTCCGTGCGGTTTCCAATGCTTGTAGCTGTCTTTGCAGCTCCAACACCTTCTCGTCTTCAGCGGGACGTGCCTTGGTCCGTGCATCCCGAACACCCTCCGAACGCCGCTTGTGCGGTGGTCGTTCGGATGTCGGGGTGTCTAGATCTCGAACTTCGGCCAAGGCTTCCTGGCCGCGAACAGGGTCTTGATTCAGTTTCTTCATCGGGAACATCGCTTGGAACTTGGAATCCAGGAGTTTCTCTAACTTGGCATCTATATTCCCAGACAATCTCTCCAGAGCAGAACCCTGCTGGTCTTCCATCCTGGCCATGACTTCTTGGAGTTGATACATGGTATTCAGGGCAACTTGCGTGGATCCTGAGCCAGCCGACTTAGACGATCGTTCCGAGCGGGGCGGGGTTTCAAAGGTCCTTTGGCGTCGGCTATCAGACTTTTGGACACTTTGTGATCCCGATTCCTCAATTGGTGGAGACAGTCGATCCGCTTCGTGTCGCCTAGAAGACGACTTGTTACGTTTCTTCTTGGATCTCTCTTGCTTCTGCGCTTCTGAACCCTCGCCATCTTGATCACCAGGAGTGCGAGGTGCTTGGTGGGTAACCTGGAACGTGATTCCAGATTCCGCCGCCGCCCCACTTCCTCGCGCAGTCATTGCCATCGGGTTGAACGCTGAATAGGGCATGTGCGTCCTAGCACTCCGACTCATCCCAAATCCTGATGACTCCGAAGTGCTTTCCCGAGATGTCCGGGTTCCGGAGGTGGCACTTGCCATCGACTCACTTGATCCCCCAGAAGTCTCAAACATGCTGGACGACTGAGCTGAACTCCCTCGTTCCGGAACGCTCCGGTGTGAAGACAAGTTGCTTCGGGACGATGTTAATTCCAGATCAGCTTCCAGATTTCGGATGACGGTAGACGGCACGGATGGCATCGACGAAGGCGCTGGTGACGGAATCGACGACTGTGGTGGCCGAGGCCTTACGCGTTGGATGCGTTTTGCCTGGACATCCTGATGGACAGGTCCCCGTGGACTTCTCAACTTCCGAAAACCGGATGCCACGAGGAGCTCAGTGAAGTCTCGTCCCAATAGAGAGGCTTCGTAATCCGAAATGAATATGCTTCCACCTTGATAAGTGGCTTCTGGACGTACTTGATAAAGTATTTCCCTTCCAGAGGCCGCAAGAATCTGGGCGTATTCCTGCATCCGGACTACTAACTGTCTCCACTCGATCACCTCCACAGTCAATAACTGTATCACTTCGCCAACGACTTGTCGAACGAGATCTGGATGTACCTTGAAGACACGCGTCCGGAACCATCCAGGTACCAAGTTCACAAAACCAAACCCGGCTTCGAACAGTAGAGTCTGAAGGACGGCTATACATTCTCGAGGTGAGAATGCCATCGGCGGGATCAAGCCTGCTCGTAGATCTTGGGCCGTTCCAAAAGTGTGACGCTGGATCTGAAGTTCTGAAATCCAGGCATCTGTCTGTGCCGGCATCAACATCCGACGATTAAGATATTCGGAAGTCTTCGAAGCCGCATGAAGGAAGGCTTCGATATCCAGATGTACGGGAGGCCAGTCGTATCTGACGTCAGGTGGAACGCTCCTTTCGGAACCATCGCGCTCCCAACGTCTTACCTGCTCGGCCACATATGCCTTCGCGAGACCTTCGGTCATCTGTACTTCAGACGCCCCAGATGGAACATCTTGATGCTCTTCCATTCTAGAATCTGGAATACTAATCTACTCGGCTCTTGTAGAGGCACCTCAGAGGGCATTTGGAACGGCGCCTGGTCCGGATACAGTGTAGGCATCCGAAGTTGCGGAATTACTGGCGGGGACATGCTATTGTCTTCAAGCGCAGTATCTTCCTGAACCGGCGACAGCGGGCGATCTTCCTGCTTCACGCGCGGTGACTCCTCTCGAACTCCAGATACAGTATCTAGATCCACTCTTTTCGGCGGAGAAGAATCTAGAACTCGATCCTCCGCGGGGGCTTCAATCTCGACGACTTCATCTTCAGTAGCCTCCCTTCCGGAATCTTCAGCATCACTCCCGACGATTTCAGACTCCTCCTGATCGGACTCCTCCTGATCGGAATCCTCTTCATCCGAACCCGACTCGGATCCGGATTCTTCTTGCTCAGGGTCACCTTCTCGGTCCGAAGTTTCTTCCAGATCACCTCCGTCCAGACTTGCGTGGTGTGCATCCTCAACGGAAGATCTGGAATCCTCCTCCCGGAGATCCGGCAACTCCTTCGCTTCCTGGGCAGCCTTTCGCTTCGCGGCGTTGGCCTGGCGAGCTCTTCTCATGATCGTATCTAAATCTTCATGCTCTTCAGGCAGCTGCCCCTTCAACCGACGCGACGATCTGGATGCCATACCGGACCCAGAATCCGCGTCTCTCCCTTTGCGCGCGCTTTCACTTCCAACCATCACAACCACGATTAGAAAGTTAGTTAGCACTCAGTTCCCCTGAAACTAATCGAATCGAATATAAAGTAACTCGGTGAAATCCCTGGTTCGAATCCGAGCACGCGCACCAGCTGTGGCGAAGTGGGTGAACACTTTTCGGCTTCCGGACTGGAAGTCGGTCGCCCAGAGTGTATAGTGCGTGTCCAGGTGGGTTCTGGAATGAAACGTCCAGATGCCAAGTGGGGTCAGTCTCAACCTTCCGGGATCCTATGGGTATCCGAAAGGCAGAGTTTGCGTGTGACCTTGTGGTATCCCTTTGGGTATCGTTTGTCTTCGTGTATCCGGTGTAGTCACCAATGAGTTACTTCTGGATGCCGATCGGGTCCAGGCGACCAAATGCCAGGTACTTTCTAGATGTAGTCGTCTGGAATCGGTGAAAGACTATTAGCAAAGTCTTCCCCTAGCGGTTAACCAATACAATACAGAGAGTTAATATGCAAATATACAGCCGCTCTTATTCTTTGTGGCCCTTGAGCGGTGGGCACTCCAGATGCCAGTCGACGGAGTCTGATTCCGGAACACTGGCTCAGTTCCGGGACTCTCACAAGCGCACCACTTCCGGATAACCACTTGGTTACCGGAAGACAATATTCAAATGGAATCCGGGATTACTAGAAAGTAATCCGGATAACCCTCAATATACAATCCTATCACACAGTAGTTAATTCAATACAGTTCCAAGGGGCTAACTACTAACAACCTCCTAAAAACGCAGTTATAATATGAAATGGGTATCCGGAGGCCGGAATACCAACTGGAATATGAAATAGGAAGTTCACTTCCGGATGCGCCTTCCGGATCCCTTACCTAACTTGGTCTTGACCTTTGTGGAGAATCCCGCGGCGGTATACGCTGTCGTCGCGGCCTAACGCTGGCGGAGGTGACCCCGAGCCCTCTTCTTGAGGCTGGTCGGCGGTTCTCGGCAGTGGTGGCCTGTGGGAACCTCCCGCACACTCACTTGCGTCCTTGGTGGCAAATTGAACTCTCTGTTATTTATGTATAAGTATTTTGCTAAAGTCTCTGCTAAACATCTTGATTTCACTATAGAAAGAGGCAGGGAGCGCGTGTTTCTGTCGCCGAAGCCCGAAGAATTCCGGCTGGTGCCGAGCACATCCTGGTCGGTCGTCTTAGTCGGTCGGTAATCACTTGGCTTGAGTATACGTAGAGCTTCAACTGGATAGTGGGTACAAATCAGGATTTCCCCGGATGCCAGTCCCTTCCAAATGCTCTTGGTGTTTGAATTCCACGTGACCTTGGGCGGCTTCTAGAGTTCTTTTCACAGGATATACTTGGATACTGTATGGGCACCTGGTTCCGCTATATCAGGACTCCGGATGCAGATGGTCGACTCGGGATTCCGGGCCGGACATGGATTCCGGAGATTATCGAAAGTATTCCTGAAGCGTAACGCTTACATCTTCCCAGATTCCTGTCCCAATGTTGTAAAATCTCAGCCAATCAGCTCACAGATCAATGAATGGTCCTGGGAGGCGGCTTCTGGGGCGAAAATTCAAACCCACAGCTTCACACTTGGCCAGTGTCGATCTTAGCTCGGGGGGTCTTGGGGTCGGTGTGTGACCTTTATCCAGTAGTTCCAATACGTGCTTGCCGCTTCCTATAGCGGGGTCTTGAGATGTGAGGGTTGACGAACGTCCAGCCAAGCAATCTGGGCGTAGGGGTTCTACTTAGTGTCGATCTTGATCCTGCGTGACGTCGGGAGGGCCAATCTTGTATATCCCTACCCGGAATAGCGAAGAAGAAGGAAGACTTGTGTAGTAGAAGGTAAAAACAACTCTGAATTAATGGTTAATATCCTATGCTTCCCATCTGTGGCTATCCATAATGCACTGGCTCCATAATACCTATAATAAAGCTAAGATCGATATTTACCTGTCAGGATCGATATCGCGTGGGTACAATCGTCTTGACCGGGGATGATGGCGCACGCATTCACTTTGTCATTATAGTGAGTGTCACTATACCGAGGATCACCGTAGAGGGGGATTGCTCTTGATCTCGATTGACGGGACGAGATCGAGATCGGAAAACTTCTTATCTGCTTCACCACAATATCATCAGCAGTATCGTCGACAACTCGCAGTGATCTTACAGTGATGCCGCCATGATTGTCCGTGGAGTCCAAGAGCGAAGTGCCCGTAACAACCACATCTGGCGATGCCATCGTCGAGATATCAGAATTGCGGATGGAGACTGTGGCTGAAGCCTTGCCGCTTGTGAGTAGAGTGACTGTAGCAGCAGCAATTAGGTAAGCACTAGGCAGACGCATGGCAAACGGTTGTTGCTTGGTTCGAAGCGAAGACTGCTAGGTTCACGGCAAATTGAGGAATGAGAGCGAGGGTGTGTTGGTGGTCTTCGTGTGAATTTACACGAACAGCAAATACATAGGTATGCAGTCAGCGGTCGATACAGATGGAATAGCAGTACGAACGTCAATCGTTAAATTATGCACTTAGTTAAATCGTAATTTATTTTAAGCGGAGCCTAGTTGTTGGTTCAAATCGTGCAACTACTCGCAACTTTCTGTGTCACCGACATGCTTCATACACACTGTTTACTCTTGATTATTCACTTAGGATTGGTGAGGAATTTCCATAATCCACGAAATTTAGGCACCCTCATTACAAAGGCATACTAAGATTTGAAATACATTACAAGAAATGCAAAAAGAAGTGCACTATTAATAGGGATGGAGAGCGAAGTCCACACCGACCTAGTCAGACAAATTTATTGCCACTAACTTATCAACCATGCAGTGATATCGGCTTCATACAACCATGAGTCTACCATCTCCAATCACATCCAGTGATTCAAATACTGAAGAACCAGAACGGGCTTGTCTCTACACTGTCGACCGGGGTGCCTTTTTTGAGAAAGATTTATCTTAGGATTCAATTTTCGCATATCTAGCAGCTTTCTTGAGATTTGACTGGGGTGCCCTATGAGAAAGGAGTTTCGGTACTGCACCAAGATACAGTAGAAATCAGCTAAGTTCGTTTTGCAAGAAATCTTCATGCAGTTAGCGAACTTATCACTCCGATTATTTCGACAAATGCTTCCCTTAAGGTAGTCTACAATTTTAGAATGTGAACATGTTTCTTCGATCGGAGCAGGATTGCGAGAGTAATGACGAGGAGATGGAGGTCTCTTAGACGAGCTCGTAGAGGATATAGTTCTCTATGAAGTTAAGAGAATTTGCTCGTGATATCCTGAAAATATTCACTAAGTCCTACCACTTCAGATTATCAAAATTTAGTCTATCAAAATTTAGTCAGGTCACGAGGTTCTTCTATTTTCGTTTCAAACTATGATATGATACGTAAGCATTTGGATGAGATGGCATCGGATACCACGTCCGAGATGTCTTCTACGGGAAACAACGCAGCCGTTCAAAAGAGGAGGATGCGAAGCCCGATCGCGAGAGCTATACTAACACAAGTACATTACCGTTTCAAGATGCTGCTCAAGTACAAAATAGATCGCGTCGGCGGACGCGTGATCGATTGTGAAGAAGAATACACGTTGAAAACGCGTTCTGGCCTGGGAGTGATAAACAACTTGGTGGAGACCGGTGTTTATCTTGTCATACAGTGCAGGACCGAGATGTGAGCGCTGCGAAAACATCTCACAAGAACATGAGATTGCTTGCTTAGAAACCCAATATATGGCGAAACCTTCATCGCGTAGACCTGCCAGCCTTCCGGCTGGTGTTAAAGGCCCAAGTGACCTGGATACGTAGATAAGAAGGTAACTTCGAAGGCGAGAACCCCTGCAAGATACACGCGAGCGTCAAGCTCTCGCATTTGGAATGAGGAGTTGAAGGTACTGCTATATCAACAATGAGACCAACTGCGCCATCTATAAAGTTGTGGATCACAACCGTTTAATTCTTAGAGCACATGGTTTGCAAGTGCGTACTTCCATGTGGCCTCGGATCTCGCCTTTTTAGTACTACGTAGTAGTATTTCGCAGAGGTATGACAATGGTTGTTCCTTTATACATGTGACACCTTCGAGACCACTATGCAGCGACGCTACAATTACAGTCTATCCGTTTGATGTATGGGTACACCTACATGAATTACCAGTAAACGCGTTGTCATCTATAGTTTCTTCAAGGCCAGCTATTTTAATAGTATTATTAAAATACTACTCGATGCTCTCAGGCTCATTTAAAGCTACACGCTACTTAAAAAACCCATCACGGATGAGTTTCACATAGTGAAGGTAGAATTGATACCCTTTGTCATACATCGAGTAGACCCGCTCGCCTTCTGCGGTCACAAAGGAAGGTTCCACGTGTAACAACGCACCAGCGTCACGACCAAAGGTTGGCCGCGACGCAGGTTGCAGTTGTCATTGGCATCAAGCCAATGAGGGTCAAGAATGACCCGGAGCACAAACATGATGTTGCTCCTAGGTTGTAGTTCTAACTACAACTTCAACATTCATTCATCTATATTTGAATTCATTATAGGACTTAGAACCGGTTCACACGAACCGCGGTTCAGTGCCTAACCTATCGTACCGCCAAGATTCATACCAAGGCCAACTAAGAATCTTCTATAGTGAAATACATATAATTACATAGGGTAACTAGGGAATACCTACAGGTAGTACCTCTTAGCCGACAAAACCAACTAACCATCAATTCACTTTCCAATTTACCTACTTCGGAGCACCTCGCCTCCCTACCAAGCCTCGCTTCGGGTTCCCTTCTGAACCCAGCTCGCCTCCCTCAAGACCTCGCCTTCACGACTCTTCGAGCTACGTTGCTCTAGTCGTCTTCCTCTGTGCTTTCACCAGTCGTTACATCTGGTAGCACTTGTTCAGTCCGGGAGGGGCTCTTCTCTACGCTTTTCGCTAGTCGACACCTGGAAAGCCGCTCGCAGAGCGTGTGCCGTCTCTACACAACCGACTACTCGGCTGCCCCATCGCTGCTCGACGTCATCGTTGATTGCGTGAGCACTTTCTAGCGTCTGGTCTATTAGAACCGGATCAGTTAGTGCCCGCACCCCTCGTCGCTGTCCGTGAATGCCCAAGCGCAAGGAACGTGACTATCCGTTCCGTCACTCAATTACTGAGTTATTCGATAAACCAGCTGCTGCTCAGGAAGCCGAGTCTTTACGCAGTACATTTGCGTTTAGTATTGACCGGCACTTCCGTTACGTCAAGGCGCTCCGTAATCTAATTCCGGACGCTGCCGATCATCGGGCACGAAACATTTTGCACCGTCTATCGGAACTTTTGTTGGTTCCTCTAGTCGACCAATCGGAGTATCTCTCCACGTATTTTGATCGTAAGATCGTTGGATACTGTGCCGATCGTTCTGAGCGTGAACGTAAACGTCGTCGCTTGAACTAGTGGATGGGCAAGCGTCAATTTGACGAAGCGTTCGATTTCTTGGACTCAGAAGTGACACATCTGCTTCCTGAAGAAGGTGTAAATAATTACATCCGTCTTTTTCGCGATTGTCTCAACCAGCTGTACGAAGCTCACGACAAGTTCTTCGAACCACTTTTACCAGCTGTTCAAGACCGCGAATTGCAAGAACGCCTTGAAGAACACAACGACTCCATCTTCGACTCCCTTGTCGCAGTAGAAACTTCGATTCTTCATTTTAAAGGAACCGAAAGAGCTTTCAAGAGAATTCGTTTAGAATAACCAGTTAAGCGAACTTTCTTTTCACGAATTATGACTTCTTTAAATCCTCAAGGATGGTCTACTGACGCAATCACACAAAAACTTATAGAAATGGTTGACAAGCAGCAACAGCTGCTAGAAGCCATGAATAAGCGTGAAGTGAAAATTGAAGGTATCCGTCTACCTCAATTTTTCGGAAAAATGGGAGAATCTGTGGAATTGTATTTTGAGCAATTAGCTCAGTACTTTGAAGCAAAAAACATTGATTGGCAGAATGAAGAACAAAGTACTCGAATTTTGGCCATTACTACGGCTAATTTTAAAGGCAATGCTGCTGCTTGGTACAAGCTAAACAAGCGTGAGATTAAGGACATGCAAGATCTCATGTACAAGTTGACCGATGAATTTGTGCCTCCGGATTTGCAAGAACGTTTGCGTGATCAACTCTATGCACTTAAACAGAGCAACTGCTCTAACTTGGAGGAATATATCTCTCGGTTCCGTGAAGCTATTATGCAAGTTACAGAGATGAGTGAACTGGATCAGATCACTTATTTCACGCGTGGACTAGTCAGTCCCACACGTGAAGAAGTGCAATACCGTCGCTGCAGGACTGTGTCTCAAGCGATGAAGATTGCTTTGGAGTATGATCGATCGCATCATGTCCGTGGGAAGAACTACCGTCCACCAGTCTTCTCGCAGGACCGATCACGCGCCCATTCCACCAACCACTCCAACCAACAGCAACAACCTCAACATTCTCGTAGCCAGGAGAACGAACCTGAGCCAATGGAAAT
Organism: Phytophthora palmivora; assembly: GCA_008079305.1. Lineage (NCBI taxonomy): Eukaryota > Oomycota > Peronosporomycetes > Peronosporales > Peronosporaceae > Phytophthora > Phytophthora palmivora. Next base: position 46,071 of record VOQZ01000492.1, on the reverse strand, counting down.
TGACTCTGGGAGTACCAGAAACCGTCGTTCTAGTGCTTCTACGTCTCGTAAGAGATGCAGATACTGCAAGAAACCTGGTCATATCATCGAGCAGTGTTACAAGTTGAAAAACAAAGAGAAGAACTCTAGACATAATCGACTTGAGCAATCTGCTGCAAATTTCAATGCTTCTCCTTCTACTGCTGCTCCAACTTTGACAGCACACATTGATGAAGATGACGAAGTTGTTGAAGTGGAAGAGATGTCCACGTGTACCGTGTCACCACAGCACCGTGAGAATGAACTCATCCGTAAACAAGGAACTTGTGACGGAAAACCTGTCGTTATTATGTTCGACAGCGGTGCTACATGCAATGTGGTTCGTCCAGGGTTAGTCGAAAATTTGACAACCTCTGGCATGTCAAGAGTCACGAGGTTTGATGGAACTTCAACGAAAGCTCGTTCTGTGAAGAAAGGTGTTGCTAATATCACCTTTGGTCGCTATCGTTTTCGCAAACTTCAGGTTATGGAATGGCCTGTGAGTTCTGCTCATGATGTCATCTTGGGAAAACCGTGGTTTACCAAGTTCCAGCCACACATTAATTGGCGTTCGCATGATATCTCGTTTCCATCTATTCAAGCCACACCACCTCCACCAGCTGATGAAAGCGCAATGGAAATTTCTGCTGCTGACTTCAAACACAAAGTCAAAAAGCACGCATACGACGAAGTGTATCGTGTAAAGATTTGTGCCATCATGCCTGTGAGTGATTTAATTCCTTTATCGATCACTGAACTCTTGAAAGAGTTTACCGATGTCTTCCCAGAGACACTTCCTGATGGACTACCGCCTTCGCGTCGTGTTGACTTTGAGCTCAACATGAAACCGGATGCTGTTCCAAGCAATCGTGCTCCTTTCCGCCTGTCAAAGGTAGAACAAGATGCACTTGACATCTTTGTGGCCGAGAAGCTGAAGAAAGGTTGGATCGAAGTTTCTGACTCACCTTGGGTGTCTAATATTTTCGGAATCCCCAAGAAAGATCCATCTTCTGGAAATCAATTGTCTCGCTCTGAATGGGTACGATCTGGAAATTCGACTCTACCAATCCGTTGGGTCATCGACTATCGTTACGTTAACTCACAGTCGATTATTCCAAAGATACCACTCCCTCGCATCGACGAACTCTTTGATCAAATGTGTGGTTGTGTGATCTTTTCTGTCCTCGACTTGGCTCAAGGGTATCACCAGATGCGTATTGCGTTCAAAAGCCGCAAATATACCGCTTTTCGCACACATGCTGAAACCTATCAGTGGTGTGTTGCACCTATGGGTTTAGCCGGTATGCCTGGTGTTTGGTCTCGACTCATGAGAGTGCTCTTCGCAAAATACAGCTTCATTGTTGTCTATCTGGATGACATTTGTGTTTTTTCTACAAGTTTGGAAGAACATGTCGAACACCTCCGTACGCTCTTTGAAGTTCTCCGTCGTGAGAAGTTGTTCTGTCATCTATCCAAGTGTCACTTGGGGCAACCCGAAGTTAAGTTCCTTGGTCATACAATTTCCGCTAAAGGACTCTCTGTTGACAATCGTAAGACTGAAGCCATTGCGAAGTGGCCAGTTCCTCAGAATCAAAAGCAACTGCAAAGCTTTTTAGGCCTCGCAGGTTACTATCGACGATTCATCCGTGACTATGCTAACCTCGCGCTACCACTTGGCCCTTTGGTCAAGAAAGAACATACCTGGACATGGGGACCTGAACAAACGAGTTCATTTGAAAATATCAAGACTGCTCTTCAAGAAGCGCCAGTGTTGAAACTACCCGATCATGAGAAGCGCTTCATAGTAACAACCGATGCATCTGGCTATTGCGTTGGTGGCGTACTCTCACAAGTCCGATCTGGTCAGGATCATCCCATTGCATTCTTCTCAAAAAAGCTGGGACCCCATGAGATTAATTGGCCAACGCATGAAAAGGAACTCTTTGCTATCAAACTAGCGCTGGAAAAATGGCGTCATTATCTCTATGGTCGTGAATTTGACATCTTCACTGATAACAGTGCCTGTAAGTGGTTTTTGCATCATCCGAAGGTTTCGCCTAAATTGGCTCGGTTTTTGACGTTCTTCGCGCAGTTTTCGTTCAAGTTGCACCACGTCAAAGGACATTTGAATGTGGTTGCTGATGCACTATCACGTCAGCCGTCGATGAGTAACGTGTCATTCCACCAGTGTACAGTACACTGTCAAGAACGTACAGCCAACAATCAAGCGTCTCGAGTTTTCGATTCTCGCAACGTCAACCAAACGTTAGTTCAACCATCCTCACGCACTCAATTTCGAGGGGAGGATGAGACTGCCGGATTCCAAACACGTTCTATCGCTCAAGCTTATAACTACGCAGAGCAGGACACTCCGCGTACTGTTGCTGCGATTGAGGACAGTGTTGAGGGCACAAATGTGACAGAGCAAACTCAAAATTGGAGTTCGCTCGGTTGGTCTGATTCCAGCCGCAAAGAATTTACAGATGGATATCGCATATGTCCAGATTACGGGGATCGCTATAAACACCCAGAAAACCCGTTTTTCAAGGAAAGAGGGTTACTGTTTCGCAAGTCGGATAATGTGATGCGATTGTGTGTTCCACACACTCGTGACAATCACCTCCGCACTGCCATTATCGAATGCTTTCACGACTCCAACATTGCCGCACATCCAGGAGCTCATCGGACTTCCCTCCGCATAGCGCAATGGTATCATTGGCCCACGTTGGACCAAGATGTCCGTGATTATGTGCAAAGTTGTGAAACTTGCACACGCTGGAAGCATAGCAATACTCGCAAGAATGGCAAAATGATTCCAATCCCTATCCCAGACGAATGCTGGTCTGTCGTATCCATGGACTTTATCACAGGTCTACCTAATTCCAGCAGTTTTGATGCAATCATGACTGTTGTCGACAAGTTGTCCAAGCGCCCAAAGTATCGTGCGTGCAACCGCACCGACGATGCACAGCAAACTGCATATCACTTCTTTGATTGTGTTGTTCGCCATCACGGTTTACCATCGATCATCATCAGCGATCGAGATTCCAAGTTCATCTCTAAGTTTTGGTCGTCCCTGGCTAAGCTCATGGGAATTCGTCTACACATGACAACTTCCTATCGGGCACAGGCTGACGGACAGACTGAACGCCAGAATCTGATTCTGGAAGATGCTCTACGTTGTATGGTATCGTACCATGGACGTGATTGGTCGGAACATCTCGGAACGATCGAGTATGCTCATGCTACTCTCGTCAGCGCATCAACCGGTTTCTCGCCATTTGAAGTTGACACTGGACGCAAAGAACGCAACCCGTTGAATCCATTGGACAATCCAAGAATTATGGCAGACGTCCAGCATGGTATCGCAGAGTACGCGAAACAATTCCATGACCGTCGTCAAGAGATTATTGAAGTTGCTAAGCAACATTTACTCCAAGCCCAAGAACGTCAAAAGAAGTACTACGACAAGAAGCGATCGTCGATTACGTTCAAAACAGGAGATTTGGTCATGCTGGATACTCGTCGCATTCCATCCGCCCATGTGACTCAGGATATTGATGGGAAAAGAGCAAAGCTTGCTGCTCGTAAGGTTGGCCCATTCGAAATTATCAAGATGATTAACCCGAATGTTGCCAAGTTGAAACTTCCACGAAGCATGAGTCGTTTGAACTCCACGTTCAATGTTGACGTGTTGAGTCACTACGTTGAAAACCCGTCGCGATTTAAAACTCGACCTATTCCCAAGGCCTCCAGGCTTATTATCGATGAAGAAAGTGGGGAAACGATGTATATCATCGAAAAGCTTTTACGAAAGCGTCAATTCAACCGCAAGCCCGAATGGCTCGTCAAATGGCATGGCCTACCCGACCATGAAGCTACTTGGGAACGCGAAAAGAACATTCGCCACGTGTCACACTGGAAGGTTCTCGTCACCGATTTTAAGAAGCGGCAACGAGAAGTCAAGTCCGGGAGGATGTAACAACGCACCAGCGTCACGACCAAAGGTTGGCCGCGACGCAGGTTGCAGTTGTCATTGGCATCAAGCCAATGAGGGTCAAGAATGACCCGGAGCACAAACATGATGTTGCTCCTAGGTTGTAGTTCTAACTACAACTTCAACATTCATTCATCTATATTTGAATTCATTATAGGACTTAGAACCGGTTCACACGAACCGCGGTTCAGTGCCTAACCTATCGTACCGCCAAGATTCATACCAAGGCCAACTAAGAATCTTCTATAGTGAAATACATATAATTACATAGGGTAACTAGGGAATACCTACAGGTAGTACCTCTTAGCCGACAAAACCAACTAACCATCAATTCACTTTCCAATTTACCTACTTCGGAGCACCTCGCCTCCCTACCAAGCCTCGCTTCGGGTTCCCTTCTGAACCCAGCTCGCCTCCCTCAAGACCTCGCCTTCACGACTCTTCGAGCTACGTTGCTCTAGTCGTCTTCCTCTGTGCTTTCACCAGTCGTTACACCACGCCCATGTTTTTAAGAATTTGATATGGCTGCTTGCCTTCCTTGATCCAGTTTATCAGTATATCCGTGTCCATCGTCTCCCAATGAGGAACCCTCTCCTCTTCGTCTTCAGTTTCAGAGGCTTCCGCAGGGATATCATCAGCAGTATCGTCGACAACTCACAGTGATCTTACAGTGATGCCGCCATGATTGTCCGTGGAGGCCAAGAGCGAAGTGCCCGTAACAACCACATCTGGCGATGCCATCGTCGAGATATCAGAATTGCGGATGGAGACTGTGGCTGAAGCCTTGCCGCTTGTGAGTAGAGTGACTGTAGCAGCAGCAATTAGGTAAGCACTAGGCAGACGCATGGCAAACGGTTGTTGCTTGGTTCGAAGCGAAGACTGCTAGGTTCACGGCAAATTGAGGAATGAGAGCGAGGGTGTGTTGGTGGTCTTCGTGTGAATTTACACGAACAGCAAATACATAGGTATGCAGTCAGCGGTCGATACAGATGGAATAGCAGTACGAACGTCAATCGTTAAATTATGCACTTAGTTAAATCGTAATTTATTTTAAGCGGAGCCTAGTTGTTGGTTCAAATCGTGCAACTACTCGCAACTTTCTGTGTCACCGACATGCTTCATACACACTGTTTACTCTTGATTATTCACTTAGGATTGGTGAGGAATTTCCATAATCCACGAAATTTAGGCACCCTCATTACAAAGGCATACTAAGATTTGAAATACATTACAAGAAATGCAAAAAGAAGTGCACTATTAATAGGGATGGAGAGCGAAGTCCACACCGACCTAGTCAGACAAATTTATTGCCACTAACTTATCAACCATGCAGTGATATCGGCTTCATACAACCATGAGTCTACCATCTCCAATCACATCCAGTGATTCAAATACTGAAGAACCAGAACGGGCTTGTCTCTACACTGTCGACCGGGGTGCCTTTTTTGAGAAAGATTTATCTTAGGATTCAATTTTCGCATATCTAGCAGCTTTCTTGAGATTTGACTGGGGTGCCCTATGAGAAAGGAGTTTCGGTACTGCACCAAGATACAGTAGAAATCAGCTAAGTTCGTTTTGCAAGAAATCTTCATGCAGTTAGCGAACTTATCACTCCGATTATTTCGACAAATGCTTCCCTTAAGGTAGTCTACAATTTTAGAATGTGAACATGTTTCTTCGATCGGAGCAGGATTGCGAGAGTAATGACGAGGAGATGGAGGTCTCTTAGACGAGCTCGTAGAGGATATAGTTCTCTATGAAGTTAAGAGAATTTGCTCGTGATATCCTGAAAATATTCACTAAGTCCTACCACTTCAGATTATCAAAATTTAGTCTATCAAAATTTAGTCAGGTCACGAGGTTCTTCTATTTTCGTTTCAAACTATGATATGATACGTAAGCATTTGGATGAGATGGCATCGGATACCACGTCCGAGATGTCTTCTACGGGAAACAACGCAGCCGTTCAAAAGAGGAGGATGCGAAGCCCGATCGCGAGAGCTATACTAACACAAGCACATTACCGTTTCAAGATGCTGCTCAAGTGTGACGGGGTCACACGAGCATCTTGCTTGAGGAAACGTGCTATTAAGAGTATACAAACTCTAAGTGAACGGCGGTTCACTAGTCCTTGGTATGAGGGTACTTAATAGCCAGTTTAGCGTAAGTTTAAGACTGATTTATTTATAGTTAAATCGGTCATTTGGCCTGGAATACAAACTCCTAATTAATTATAGTTTGTTCTATATACATATAAAAGTTAGGTCAAATACTATTGGTTGGCCCTCAGCAACCAGACCTACGTGGCAGTGGTGTGGTTCACACCACCCACAACAGAGTATCTAAAACGAATACTCACAGAAGTAAATCTACTTCTAGAGGCGGCACCCTATTCGGGGTGTCCCTCATGGAACCCCGTTACATCCTCCCCACTTAGGTTGGAAACACCCCCAACCAATGAGGAGTTAGGAAGAGAGCGCCGCTCTCTTTCCTGTCCTTGTCGATACCCATCTACGAGCCACCGTTGTGGCTTTGAGGCTTCATTAAAAGCCTTTCGCGCTAACGCCAGCACCCGAGGTTACCACGTCAATCTCTTCTAAGATGCCTAAGAAGGCAAGCACCCACGGTCTTCGGCGCCTTCTAAGTCTAAGACCGCGAGGTCGAAGACTGCTAATGCCAAGTCGAAAGACAAGGCCGCTCCGCGCAAGGAAGTCCGCAAGGCGGCTTCCGAGGCAGCCGGCAAGCGTACTGCTGCTGCTACCAAACAAGGAGGGAGCCCGCAACGCAGTCGCTCGCGCTCCTTGTCGCCCGACGACAGGCCGAACTCCGGTTTGCCTATCCGAACCACAGTCCTGGGGCTGAGGTGCTGGATTTCGACATCCCAATGACCACGGGGTCAGAGGCCGAAGGGGACACTACCGGACCCACCAAGGATCCCACTACTTCACAGGGTGCTCCTTCGCGGGACGCTCCTGATGATGATTCTAAATCATCAGAGGCTAAGGCAGCTTCGACGAGCTCGCCTGCCAAAAGCCTTACCTTAGCTGAAGAGAATGCTCGAGCCCAAGCTGCCTCAGCAGCTTCTCAAAAACGGGCTGATAAGGGCGGTGCTATCGCTAAGAAGCGCGAAGTCCCTGCCTCTCCTTCTCGTGAGTCTGGTTTCTCGAAAGACTACCATAGTCTATTCGACTCTTCTTCGGATGTGGCCGAAGAGGAGGTGACAGTTACCGAGCCTCAAGAGCTCCCCAATGATTTCGACGAACAGCAGGAGCTCTATCAAGCTGCTCAACTGCAATAAGCTGCCGATGAATCATCTCTACGCGGATACTACCCACCGGATGCGGGGTCTGTGTCTCCCATGTTTCAGGAGCGCCTCAAGGCTTCTAGTTGTCTTAACCATGGGCGCATTTCACGTGGCGCCTATGAGCGTGCCTTGGTTCAAGATGAACCGCTCTTTGTCAACGACATTGAGGCCGCTAGGTGTGTACACGTCCCTCTAAAGGAATTTACGATTCTCCGGAAGAAACCGGAAGACTGTGGTGGGCTTTGTCCCCTGTGGGAGCACGCCTGTGTACAGCCCGAGAACACCACAATCCAATCTCAGGCAGAAGACCTGTTCTGGGGATGGGTTTCTCTAAAGAACTTCACAGTTCAGGAGTTGAAAGAACTCCGAGGAGATCGTCTGCTGTCCTATGTCTTGGACCAGCGCGATCTCCGCATTGCATTTGCCCACTTAATTGCTAAGCGGCAACTCCACTCCGTCATAGAGGGACTTTGACAGCAGTCGAAGTCCAGCGCTCAAGACGAGCGCGGGTACGGTTCCGTCAACCCAGGGACCGTACACCGTAAGGCGGCTAAGAAGCCGCGGACTACTTACGCTCCGGCTGTTGATCCCAAATCTCAACAGCTTTCGGGCAGTCAACCCGGAGCCGGTCTTCCGGCTCCCACGGGTTCTGTGACGAGGGGTAACCCCGCCACTTCACAAGCAGCCGGCGCTTCCCAGAGCGCCGCCGCTCCTGGACGACCCGCCCCACATGGTAGTGCAGCTCGCCGTTCCGATCAAGGAGGGCAGGAGGAGCCCTCGCACGCGTTTGAGTACGAAGTTCCTTCTCAGCCTTCTGAACCCTCAACTTCCGGTCGGGCCTTTGTGGGGTCCATATTAAGCTACGAGGTTCGTCAGCTTCGGGATCGTGTTTACGTGATCGAGATAGCCCTTGGGCTTGGACCTGGTGGTCAGGCTGCCTCTCAGGCTGGAAAGCCAGGGCCCCCTGAGATCCTCCGCCAAGACTTGGACGCTCTTGGTCGTGAGACTCATGAGCTCCACGGGCGCGTTGACCGCCGAGTACCGGCTTCCGCCCTGAAGGAACTCCGTCGAGGCTTAGGCGCTCTAATCCATGAGGTGCATGGTCGGATGCCCTCTTATGAGCCACAGGGGTACTCGTACCACTCGGCTTGTGGGTATAGTTCTTACCCGAGTTCTTCCAATTCGGTACCGTCATACCCTTCGTATAACTCGCGTGGGTACCAGTCTGTGTATCAGTCACAGACATCAACACCGGCAGCTCCGGTTGTCCAGGGAGCTCAGCCTCGTTTCGAGGAGGTGGGTTCTCACCTTGGCCTCCCTCCGTCTGAGGCGGAGGACCCAGCGGATCGTGATACCGCTGAAGACGCCCCACATAGAACGTCGGGTGCGTCGCCATTGACTTTGGGAGGTCAATGGTATACGCCGCGCCATGTCTGGCCAGGACCGAAAAGGGTCCGATGAAGCGGTGTTTCAACTTGTTGCTCTCTACAGAGCTAACCACCTTTAGCGGTAGGTTCTTAGTGTCTAGGAAAACTAGGTCACCAACCTTAAACACGTTTAAGTTTCCTCTACTTGTTTTGTCAGAGTACTCCTTTTGCTTGTCTTGGGCTGATGCCATTGCATCTCTAACCCGGCTGATTAGCGGCAGCCTGTCGTCTATAAACGACAACAACTGTCTTTTTAAAGACTCTGGCTCGATCCCCGAGACCTAGGAGGAAAAGGCTTCCCGAACCTCTCCCCCACTTACGATGGAGGCATCGGTGCCTCCCCGCAAGGTTAGCGGCAGCTGGGGGTGTCGTAACCCATTCAAATAGAACGGGGTAAACCCCGTTGATGCGTGTACCGCATTGTTGAGTGCAAACTCAACCAAAGGAAGCTGGTCCGACCAGGACCGAGGTGCTTCAGCACAGATACTGCGCAGAGAATCTTCGAGCACGCGGTTGACACGCTTCGTCTGATCATCCGTCTGCGCATGGTCCGCAGTTGACATCGTCAACTTAGTTCCCAGTAGCTGGGTGTCCCAGAACGCCCCTGTGAAGCGTGGGTCTCGATCAGAGACTATGGTCTCTGGTAGACCATGATAGCGAAACACGCTATCTAGAAACTGCTGTGCAGCTTGTTTCCCGGTGATCTTGTCACGTACCGGAGCAAGATGCACCATCTTGCTCAAACGCCAGACAAACACCAATATGCCGGCGTTGCCCTTGTCATCGGCCGGCAGGCCGAAGACGAAGTCAAGACCCATCGACTTCCAGCAATCTACTAGCACAGGTAGGCTCTGCAGTGGAGCCGGGGCGTGACCCGAAGGCTTCACCCTCTGACATGTTTCATATGTCTTGACATAGTGTGCCACCCACTTATACGTGCGGAGCCACCAAAATGTCTGAGAGACCATTTGGTAGGTCTTCTCTCGACCAAGATGGCCACTTATCGGCGCATCATGTGCCTCTAGAAGTATGTCATACTTCAGATCCTCGTCGTTTGGAACGACAACCCGAGCAGGATCTCTAGGGTCTACTCTGTAGTGGAGTAACCCATCGGCCAGCTCATAACGACGGAGCTGCGCCCGCTGTCGAGGCGAAAGCCTGTCGACTTTGGCGTCCTTGCCACCGGACAAGAACTGCACCAGTGGCGTGTAGTTCTCGTCCTCCTGATGCGCTAAGCGTATCCGATCGTATAGATCTGTCGTGACCCGACTGACATGAGCTAGCTCATAGTCAGGTCGACGCGCGACAATGCATCGGCAAGCACGTTGAGCTTGCCCGGCTTGTATTCAACGCGGAAGTTGTATTCCGCGAAGAACGACAGCCACCTCGCCATCCGCTGCGACAAATGCGGTGAGTTGGTGGCAGTCCGCAAGGACGCGTGATCAGTATAGATCACAAAGAGCGTAGCGCCCAAGAGATGAACTCTAAATTTGACAAGAGCGTACTTCATTGCAAGTAGCACCTTGTCGTGAACGGGATAGTTCCGTTCGGCAGCCTTCAGCTGCCTGGACTGGAAGGAGATGACGCGTTCGCGTCCTTCATCGTCCTTCTGCAACAGCGCACAGCCTATTGCATAGTCAGAAGCGTCACAGGCGACGCTAAATGGCTTGTTTTCGCCCGGCAATACCAGGACTGGCGCTTGCTGTAAGCTCGCCTTGATGCTGTCAAAAGCATCCTGGTGCTGTTGCTCCCAGACCCAGTCAGCATCCTTCTTTAAAAGATCCGACAAGGGTCGAGCAAGTTCAGGGTACCCTGAACTGTACATATGAAGATAGTTAGCTAAGCCCAACAACTTCCGAAGGTCCTTCTGAGAACTTGGGGTCGGCCAAGCCGCTATGGCCTTGACCTTCCCTGGATCGGCGCGTACGCCGACCCTGCTGACAAAGCGGCCGAGGACTGTTATCTCCTCAGCTGCAAAGACGCACTTGTCGATGTTGGCATAGAGCTTGTTAGCTCTCATGACCTCAAACACTCGACGGAGGTGCTTCAAATGCACCTCCATAGCCGTCTGGCCGCCTTCGGCACAGCTATGGACGAATATATCGTCAAAGTACGTCTGCACGAACGTACGCAATGGTCTAAACAATTGTGTGGCCAAGCGATTGAACGTCGCTGGGGCATTCGAAAGCCCTTGTTGCATCACTAGCCACTCCCAACGCATCCCGCTCGGGGTGCTCACTGCGGTGAGAGGAATGTCACTCTCCCGCATTAGGATCTGGTAGTATCCGTCTATCAGGTACAGCATACAACCCGACATGTTGTTCAACAACACATCCTTGCGAGGGATCGGCGTCTGTGCCGGTACCGTCGCATTGTTCAGCTTGTGAGACACCTATTCCCGTTCGGTTTACGAACGCAGAAGTTGGGTGTCGAGTGTGGGGATTTCTACTCCCGCACCATGCCCGACTTCGCCTTCTCGGCGAAGAAGACATCTATGACCTCGCCATGCTCGCGAGGTAGATCGTGACACAATACTTTGTGCCAGGCACGAGGTCAATCTCGTGCCGTACTCCCCTATCCGGCGGGAGTTGGGATGGTGAGTGTTTCGACAACAAAACCGAGAACTCTTTCACAAGAGGGTACACTGGATCCTCCGGGTTCTTGAGGATCTCAGAACCCAAGCGCGTTGCACACGGCTTGGTGAACCCCTCCAGGACATCCTCGTCCATTACGGAGGAAGAGTTCAAATCTTCAGGAGAGGTCTCCGGCTTTAGGAGCACCATCTCCGCAATCTCTCCGGCCTTCAACTCGGCCAGGAAGCCCTTCATGGACAATTCCTCGAGGTTCAGCAGTGCTGACACCTCTGGCAGTGCCTCCAGATGGACGGCACCTGCCTTCACTTGACGACCGGACGCGCCGTCGAAGACATGGCATTGCTCTTCGACCGGCCGTGCCGGTGGAGTCTCAGACTCCGAGTGTCGTACTTTGTTATCCACACGGGAGGTGCTCAACGACACCTCCGCACTCGTACTGGGCTTCTTGACCCCGCGTGGAACTCTATTACCCACGCTAGAGACGCATATTGCGCTCTCGATCTTCTTTTCGGTCTCTTCGACCTCGTGTGGAACTATGTTACCCACACCGGAGGCGTCCTCAGCGGCCTCCCCAGCAGCCTCAGCTGCTTGCGGACCTATGTTACCCGCTTGCGGAACTACGTTACCCGCCTGTGGACCTATGTTACCCACACAGGAGACGCCTTCAGCGCTCTCCTCAGCAGCCTCTGCTGCTTGCGGACCTAAGTTACCCGCCTGGTCAGTGCCGTCTGGCACTGCCACAGTCGAAGCCCATACGGCGCGACGACTCTCAGCGTTGGGACTTGCCGTCGTGGCAATCCCACACGCTTGGCGATGAGCCTTGGTCTCACGACCGGCTGCGTGGCTAATCGCAACATCTTCACTGGAGTCCGTGACTCCCAGTACTTCTTCGGGCACATAAGCGCCTTGGCGACCATCTCTGGCGCCCCAGTCCCGGACAGAGGTGGGAACATTACTCACCAAAGCTCTGTCGGAGACTGCGGGCCGGCTAGCCCCAATGGCTTTGCCGCGCCAATCGATCCAGGGCTCGTGCTTTTCGAGCCACGGCATGCCCAGGATCAAGTCGTACTTGTCCATGTCTAGGACAAGAAACGACTCCGTGCTGTCAAAGTCTTCAAACTTTACAGCCAGGTCCATACGGACCCCAGGTACGTTAACCACCGTACCATCGGCCAGTCTCACCGAGACCTGGCCCCTGCCTTTGCTTTCTCGCAAAGCATCGGCATACTTGTCGCCATTCCGCGCGACCGTCTGGCGTCGAGCAAAGTTCGTCGACGCCCCAGAGTCAATCAGGACTCTAAAGGGATCTCCATATCCCCGTACACTCGCGTGTACCACGAGCAGTCCGCCGCTGCTCTTTCTCGTCTCGAGAGCACCCAGGCTCTCAGGGGCTAAGCCTCCATGGCGTGCGCCGTCCGCACTCCTACCATGGGGACTTAGATCTTCCCCAGTAGGGCGCCCCGCCCCTACTGGTGACCCCAGTTCCCCTGGCTCTTGGGTCGCGGCTTCTGCCACGGGCCCGTCGAGCCCCTAGGTTTGGAAGGGAACTTCCTTTGCCCTCCCGCAGGGCAGGCACGTTGCATGTGCCCGAGCTTCCCACATCCGTAGCAACGGATGGAGCTCTGTACGGCCGTACCCAGTTCCATGGGTACCGGCCCGATGCTAGCTCCAGCTGCTGAAGCTCCTTGCACTGCGCCTGACGACGCATTGTGGCCTTGCCACACCGACGTAGGAGTACGAACCTGTCGGTGGCTGTACTCCTCTTGGAGGGCGATCTGGATCGCCTCCTCCATAGTGTTCGCATGCACGCGGAACAACTGTGTGCGGGATGGGCCCACCTTCAGGCCATTCATGAACACTGTCACCTTGATGTGTTCAGGTAGGGGGTTCCCCACCAGAGATGCTGCGAGTACTCGCATCTCCTGAATGTACTCATGCAGCTCACGCTTCCCTTGTTTACAGGCAAGGAAGCGTGAGCGCTAGCGATACTCATAGTTCGCCGGAAGGAAGGCGGCTCTAAGCTGTTAACACAGCTGAGCCCAGGTTGTGAAGCAACCCAGCGTTGTCGCCTCGCGCATGTACGCTCAGGTCTTCGCCCGACCTCCTAGGTTGGATAGAGCGACAGCGACCTGAAGTCGCTCGGTCGAGATTAGAGCCGCGTCCATCGCGAGCTCGACCTCTCTGACCCAGAAGTGGAGGTTCTCTCCCTCCTTCCCCTCATAGGGGTTAACCTTAAGCCTCAACGGCTTCGGTTGGGCTGGTTTCACCTCAACCACGGGGGCCTGCATCCCCTGTACGTTGGCGATAGGCCCTCGCGCGTGCGTGTCGAACGCCTCGATGCGTTCGACCTGCTCGGCCGGCGTAGCAACCGCCAAGCTTCGGAGGGCATCTCCTCCAAAGATGCCACCATCTTCCGGACCGACTCAAACTAAGCGTCGGTCAGATGAGGGAACTCCCCTTTATACATCTTGGCTTACCTTGTAGTAGCCACAGAGGATTCAGGTAGACAATCTACCCGCGTAGGCGTGGATTGACTACAAGTGTTACCAAGCGTAACAGGGTCACACGAGCATCTTGCTTGAGGAAACGTGCTATTAAGAGTATACAAAGTCTAAGTGAACGGCGGTTCACTAGTCCTTGGTATGAGGGTACTTAATAGCCAGTTTAGCGTAAGTTTAAGACTGATTTATTTATAGTTAAATCGGTCATTTGGCCTGGAATACAAACTCCTAATTAATTATAGTTTGTTCTATATACATATAAAAGTTAGGTCAAATACTATTGGTTGGCCCTCAGCAACCAGACCTACGTGGCAGTGGTGTGGTTCACACCACCCACAACAGAGTATCTAAAACGAATACTCACAGAAGTAAATCTACTTCTAGAGGCGGCACCCTATTTGGGGTGTCCCTCATGTAACCCCGTTACAGGTTCAACTATATCACACACGAGAAACCTTTCACACCACAAAGAGTTCCTTAAGGTTGTAGTGACACAGCTATTCATTTTCAGAAAACTATGGAGCAATGTTTAGCAGCTTACTCTACAAACATCTCCTTATCTCGATTGATGACCTACCGCTGTATGCAAATGACATTGACACCTATCTGGGCAAACTAGCAGCATTTTTCTCCCTATTTGACCAATTTGGGCTCAAGTTGAACGTCAAGAACTCAAGCCTCTACCAAAATGAGGTAAAGTGGTGTGGGCGTCTCATTGATGGCGACGGCGTTTGGCGCGACACTGAAACGCATCAACACTATTCATGCCGTATCGTACAATTGCTGGTAAATTAGAGCAATTTGTATGCCCAATAAATTGGATGCGGGAGAGCATTGTTGACTTCGCTCAACAAGTTTCTCCCCTTCCACGGCGACTAGATGCGGCATTGGCCGATACCGAGAGGACGAAATGTGCTGTGGCTGGGGTAAAATTCGAGTTGACCCAAGAGGAGAGATACGCCTACGATCAAGTAAAGGAGATTTTATCGTCTTCAGCCACACTTGCTTTCTCAGACGATGCAGCAACAACTTTGCTTTTCACAGATGCAAATAACTTTGGTTGGGCAATAATCGTGCCTCAAGTGATGAATTTTGACTCGAAGACGCTAGTGACAATGCGGCACCACACGAGTAGTCAGCTCAATTGGATCGTTGTTGAGAAGGAGGACCATCCAATATATGTCGCATGCAATAAACTCGACTATCTTCTTCTCCGGCCTAAACCATTTAGGATGTATGTGATCATCGCAACTTGGCGCTTGTATTTTGCATCGGATGAGAGCGTCAAAGCCATGTGAAGGGTAAATTTCTCAGGTGGGCAATGGAGCTCATGGGTTTTAGGTATATTGTAGAACATGTACCGGGACTCGACAATCTTTGGGTAGACATGGCTTCACGGTGGGGTGGTAATCATGTACCGAAGGGCGTTGTGAAGCCCCTGAAAGCGATTAGACATCGCAAGTCGGCGAAACCAACGATGTGTCCAGTGCCCCGACTGCTCGACGCAGATAACTTGGTATGACCGACCTATGATGAATTACCAACAATTCAGGCCAAGTATCCAACACCAGACAATGTCGTGCGGACGGAGGATGGGGTTTTCACCATTGATAATCGAATATGGGTGCCTGGAGAAGCTACCGATTTTATTGAACGCTTGTACATCATCACGCACAGTGGAGCGCAAGGCCATCGTGGCCAACAAGCCATGGTAGCCCACCTCCTACAACGTTTTGTGATTGATCAACTCCGACGTGTTGCAGCAACTATTTGCATTGCCTGCATTCCAGAGGAGGGGAAAATATCCCGAGACCGTGGGGAGAGGTGATCGAGTGCAGATAGCGCAATGATGTATTACACTTTGACTTATATTTGGGACCAAGTTAAGGATCGAGCAATTACTTACTGGTACTTAAAGACCATGCAACTCACTACTGCGAACTAGGGGTATCGGGCTCAGCAGAGAACCCAGTGGATGTCGACGCCCTGTTGGCATGGCATGCTCGGCTTGGAATTCCACCTGATCGGGTGTCCGATCAGGGCTCACACTTCAAGAACGAAGTCATAACGGAGTTGAGCAGAAGACTTCGTACACAGCAGTCATTCACTCCAGCGTACAGTCCCAGGGTAAATGGTTCGATCGAACGCATCAGTCGGGATATACTTCAGGTCATCCGTGCGATTCTCCTGGAGTATAAAGTGAGTTACAAGAATTGGGTATACCAATGGTTCAGACCAACCATAACCATTCAACTGTGTCATCACTGGGAATCATTCACCTCTGGAATTTTTCACGGGCTTGGAACGTCCAACCCCGCTGAGCGAATTCTTCCTACCTGGTAATTAGCATCTACAAACCGTTACTGTTAGCGCTGAGATTGATGGCTACCTAGCTAATCTGAGAGAAAGTATCCAGTTGATACATTGCGCAGTAGATGACCAGAGCTTGAAGCAACGCCTTCTAAATAAGAAGCGTGCACGTGATGACAATTTAGTGAACTTCTCTGTTGGCGATTACGTTCTTCGTTCCAGGGTTGATAAGAAGCACGGCAATAAACTGTTGGAAGGGCATTCTGTCCATTGAGGACTCGTATGAACTCACGAGAAAGTTTGGCTCAGCGGATTAGCGGATTACTGAACAAATACGTGGGAAGTGCTGATGACCAGCACTGGAAGCAACTTTAAGAACATAACATGGTACATAGAATGCAACCAAGGGTAGGCTCTGAATTAGTATTGTCGACTGGTGAGCAGCCGAGCGATACCGGCCGGAATCATCCTCATAAAAAAAATACGGACACAAATAACGACGTCGTACGTCAAATAGGAATTTGTGTAGGAGCAAATGACAGGCTGGAGACATTCTCCACGCCGAACCACAATCACGTTTGGGACAGGCTGAGGACAGGGACAGTGAGTCGCACTTGAGTACTGAAGCCCACGTTCACTACCCCGAGGTCGCCAAATAAGAGCTCCAATGCGAGTTGGGGTGCCTTAACGTGCTTGTCAGCAACGCCATTCAAGTCGCCCCAGTAATGACCGCTGCCGGAGCAACTGGTCGTGAATGGTCAAGTGTTGTGTCGGTGATCAGGGCGACTAGAGCGGTAAACCCAAGCTTCGGGGGCTGTGTAATGTGCGCTGAATATATCAGCTTGGCCTTACCGCAGCTTTGACCTGAAATTAGCCCACCCTAATGTGTCTAACAGGCACTGGGCTGTAGACAATGGGTGGGCATACGGATTGGCAGGTGACGTACAGCTGAGGACGTTCCTGCCGACTGAAGTGTCCGACGCAAGTCAGCTGAGGGCTTCGCAGTCATTTGATATCACAGACTGCGTAAGGATTTAGTATAGGCAACTACCTGTTCTAGAATGCATGTCCACATTAAGCTGCATGACGCTCCGATTAAGTGGACAGTGGAGCTTGAGCGAGGGCGAGACGCATGGTATCGCAAACTATACAATTTGCTAAGGCAAAACTACATCAATACACTAGGCGACTACTTCCGTGCGAGTTGCCCCCGCATCGTTGTGCGTTTAAGTTTCATTTAATTTCCCGGGTATACTACACCAGGACTGTTGCGTATGTATCGAATATTTCAACTGCATCTATCCCATGCTTCTCTGCTGGCATTGTTGCCATCTAATAAAGTCACATCTGTTGATAAACAGATTGAGATTGTAGTTGGAAACAACTTGCATAACGACCGTGTCGTAGTTTTCTGAGATCAATAGGAACTAGTGAAACCAACGGAGTAGATCGTGGCGGGGTGATACGAGCACCTTGCTGGTGGAAGCATCCTAATAAGCGTATACAAACTCTAAGCGAACGGCTGTTCACTTGTCTCTGGTCTTAGGGGGCTTTATAGCAGTTTAGGGTTGCTTTAATACTGATTCATTTATGGTTAATTAGATAATCTGGCTTGCAATACAAATTACTAATTAACTATATTTGTTTCAATATATATTAGTATGGCAACATCCCGATAGACGTGTTACTTAAGGGGCGACCCAAACCCATTTCCAGGGAACGGGCACCTAACGCCCCCTACTATTCGATAGCCGCGTTTTTCCTCCGTCCGACTGCCATGGAGGTGTGATGACGCAGGACGCGTCATTGCACTACTCCCTTGATCACTACGTCGTGTAGCTACCATAGTTGGTCTATTAACATGTAGGATAGGAGAAACAGAAGGAAAATAAGGTCAACACGTGAGTGCCGGACAAAGTACCACGACAGGACCAGCGTGTTCTGGTGCAGGCTGCTCTCTCGGTCTCTCTCGCCTTTTGCATTGCTCGCTGATCTGCAAAACCCGAAGTGAAAGACGAGTGAGTGGGCTACCTACCACCAGAACATCCGTTCCGCTAAGATGTTATTCACATCATACTCAATCTAAGCCTAACATACAAACTCCGCATCCTTGGCGCGCTGCACCATCTCAGCTGCTCTCAGCCAGCAATCATCTCTTGTATACAGTCTTCAATACAACCGACACACCTACGCTATGGGTACGCGGCAGACTGGAGATCCGGGAAGCCGCGTGCCTATACATCGAGCAGCGACGGTGCGCATCCCATCATCCCGCAGGATCAGTTGTAGTTGGCCGAGTTCTGGTATCGGTGTCGGCCTTGACGCTGGTGCCGCTGGCACCTACAGGAATACACTGGAAGGAGTCGCAGACTCAACTCTCAGTGAAGAGGCAATACCACACTCTCACAGGAGGTACCAAGAACACAACCCGTCCTGACTCCTCTCTCAGCTACACGGCTCATGGAGACTCAGGACAATGATAAAACCATTTTTCGACCATATACCCGGGCAGGCTAGCTATAAAGCGGGACGGAATACGCCATAGTATGAGCGAGTACCACCGCAGGTATCAGCGCGTGACGCTGGTGCAGAGGCGCGTCGCCAGAATCAGGCGACAGCTTGAACCGACTCAGTACACGTATTCCGGAGGCGGCAACCACAAGCGGGTACTCAAGAAGAACGGCGAGCTGCATTGCTCGTGTGACGGGCACCACTAGCGACAGAATTCTGTACAGCGCCAGCGCCAAGCCCAGCAAAAAGCGGCAAACCACCAGTCGGTTGGAGCGCCAAGAAGCGTTAAAAGAGCCGAACCGGAGAAAGATTACCAGCCAAGGCCTGCAGTGGGGAAAGACAGCTACAAACAAGAAACGCGCAAGCGCCGATGCCAACCTGAGTAGATCATGCCGGATCAGAGTGCGGGATCGCCAGGACACGCATCTCCGACGAGATTTCAGGCCACCATGCTGATCTGGCATTTTGCCTTGCGGAAATTGTCACTGCGGGGCAAGAAGAGGAGTCACAACAAGTTCAAGCTACCAGACGCTTAAAAGAGAAGTGTGCTACAATATGGGCGATGCACGTAGCGATTGTCGGCACTAATGATACTAACAAAATAAAAAAAGATACATTATAATAAAAAACTATCAAAATCGTTTACAGCTCCATGGGTGCTTCAAGAAATAGTACATCAACTTTTTTCGTGTCACCATGATCGCGGGTGCTTTATGTGATTGACTGCCTTGACGAAACCCCCGCACTTCGTCACCTCCGTAATCGGCATCCGGAATCCACCGAAGTTGTATTGGCCGCAACAGTGACCAGAAAATGTATTTCCTACTATCGAGGCATATTGATTCTATTGAGAGCTTGCGCGACAAACCGCATAACCCGAGTGATGGATAGAGCGGTTTCCATCGTCCGCGTTACTTTTGCAGCCACGTGAGTCTCTTCGGCCTCAAACACAGCTCGTCGCTCCGGGGTCACTGTCAACTTGGAGAGACCCAGGGTGTCTGTAAGCAGAATGGAGGATCTCTGCCGTACTCGCGATAGAGCCCCGTAGGCAAAAGCTACATTGGCTATGAAAATTATTCTTTCGCACATGAGCCCTTGCACTTTGTGGCCTGTCATGGCATAACCGAGTCGCACAGGAATGCCGTGACGGACAACACGAAAATCGCTGTTTTTCTTCCCTCAACTAATGTCCTTCGTAGGTACAGGAATTATATTGGGGATGTTGTCCAGAAATGAGGGTCCAAGATAATTATTTGTTTTCTGTTCCAGAAGAATTGGCAGTTCGCTCTGGAGATAAAAATAATATCATAGATAACTCCATTTGTACCTTTCTGCTGACTGCTCGACATTGTATGAAAGTGTAATAGGGGCCCTATGCAGAGAACAATTTCAATTATAACAATTTGATATATATATGGGTTAGCTATCTAGGCCTCACTTACAAGTGCATTCACGGTACCAGCAGGAAACTCTCGCTGACATAGAAGTCATTTCTGCTGTACATGGTGCTGAGACTCTATATGAAATATTTGAGCGCCGCTCGCGCGAAGACATTTTTGATTTGCGGTGTCGACAGCAACACTCTTGCGAGCAAAATGCTTAGTTGTAGGAAATTGTTCGCTTTGATAGCACCGAGAATCGAAAAGGTCAATATCAGCTGCCGTCGGACACATCTGCCGCAATCGCCGTAGAACTACAAACCATTAAGGTTCTAGCCTACCACAGTTCTTGCTTGTAAGTGTCCAAGCAAACGGGATATGTTCCCAGATTTGTATACCTTTGCGATGAACGTCATTTTCATTTTTGCATTGGCGTCGACAGGGAGTACGGGAAAACTGGGTCCTGTTGAGGTGGACCTCCTGTAAAACATATATCACGGCCACCAAATGGTAGTGCAGGTGGCTTGGCCAGATTTCACGCATCCGCTTTCTGGTCCAGTAAAGCATCCCAGCAGAGATGACGGTGAATTCGACGATTACGACTAAGTGTATATGTTTGCAGCATTGCTGTAATTTATTTAGCTTTGCGGGCCCATTTTTCTGGGCTGTGAGCGACACATTGGTAACAGAAAAGGCTTATCGTGAAAACGATGCGAATCCGAGAGCTGAGCAGAGTGTCTGGCCTTTCATGTTAAATGCGACGGTGTCTTGGTGTGCCGGGAACGCGCTGTGTCGCGCACTGAGTACTATCCTCGCTGAACGCTTAGTTTATGTCCGGAACAATGTGATCGATAAGCCAGCTCCTCCTTCACCGCTTATAATTATTTGGAGTGGCTGACATTCTGCGCATTCCCGGCTAGCTTTTAGTGGATCATGGGATTGCTGCATCGCCGGTGAGAACGATACCCACTGTGATTCAGCCATCGTCCCTGGCTTTGCCGGAATGGCCGTCCTCTATATGCGCTGGATACTGATATACACGACCACTGACACCATTATATCTCGAAAGCGCTGCCTTTTCTTTCATATATGCCTTTACCGATTCTTCGATATATTGTCTAGCTCGGATAACATCCTCGGGTGAATACTGATGTTTCGGTCTCCACCTCGATGGACGGCTACTACTCGATGGATCACTTTCAATGCAAGCAGGCTGAGGAGAAGGGTCATCTGTCGTATCCACAAACACATACCCGGAATGAGGTAGGTGTTCAAGAACATCCACTGTGTTCGCTCACCTCAGTAACTCTATTATGCTGCCGAGATTTTTTTGAATCAGAAGTAGTCCTCAATTCCTCCTAGCGGCTTCTCGCGCCCACACAGCACACTATCCATAAATTCCTGCAACCGATAATGAAAAAAACTGAGCCACGATATCAGGGTTTTATTCAGATATCATCGTCTGTCATTGGGCGGCAAATGACGGCACTCAACGAGGGTCAATGCAGGGTTGCAAGCTTAAAAAACCGGGCCAAATTATATCAGCCGCGCCCAAAGTAAGAAAAAAGTTGGAAACCTTGATGGCAGAACTCGGCTACCGATCATTGACCCAATAGAGACCACTACCGCGTACAACACGGAAGTATGGTTTTAGCGACTCTAGCAACTGAGTAGCTTTAGCCGTGTCTCTACCAGGCTCGATTTCGTCACCATTTTCAGTTTCGGTTTCTGTGCTGCAATCACCACTACCTACCCGCCCGGCCTAACTCATCGATCTGTCGTTGCTGTATTAGACTGAGACAGTAAATTTGAAGTTGTCGTGTATAACGTAGCGACGGCCATGTCACTTCATTAAGTAAGCGCAGAATTCAGCAAGCTGGGACTCGTGAGTTCTAGTTTATCCGTCTATCGCGTTGTAGCCATCTTGACAATTTGGGAAAAGGGTAGGGAAGTAGCTTTGCATCAGCAGTTTTGTATTGTACTCGTCAATTCTGTCTGTGTGGCGTTGTAGTTCTTGTACAGGATATTGCACCGCGTCACTAGCCAATTTAGCTGCCGCAACGATTCGTTCCAACTCGGTATGTTGATCGCTTTTGTTTCTCTCTAGCTTAAAATGCTCAATAAGTTCGTCAAGCGAATCGGCTGACTGGCTGGCTTGACGGCAATGACAATCGTCAGCCTCATGAATACTGTCGGAGTGCGCTGGGGCAAGGCTCGTTAGAAGCAGCACAATACATAGTATCATATCCAGTAGTAGATTATGCCAACACTTCAGTGTTGTGATGAGCTGCATCCGTATCACGCGTACAAAACTCGACTTCTTCTCGGGGTTGATTGATATCATTTTGCCGCACCACAAGCTGCTGGCTGTGTTTCATCTTTATCTAACGGGATAGTTGTCGAGTAAGTGTCAACGTCAAACACGTTCAAAGCAGCTAAATTCTCTTCCGAAATGCGCACATTACGATACTGCGGGTTATGGTCGATCAACCAGCACAGCGCGCGGCGAACTAAACCCGACCGAACTCTGAAAATCTGTCCAGCTTTGCCGTTGCACGTTTTTATGTACACGATACATCATTTCCGTATCGACCGAGGGAAGTCTAGCGTTATATCTACGGAATTGTTTCTATAATTAGTGTAGTTTGCACGGGGAAACTCTTGGCCGTCGGTATATAAGTTCACAGAAGTAGTCAGAGACACCAATACCTATTAGCCGCGTTTCCATTTGGTTTAGAACGGCGAGTTCATTCGGAAGGGGTGCAATGCGATACCCACCCACTCTACAAAACTTAGGCACCACTATTTTTACCAAGCTCTTGTTACATCGTCTGCAGAACCGCACGCGCTGCTCACTCGACTCTTCACCAGACATGACAGCCTCAGGAATAATGTTGCACAAGCCTGCTTCGTTGCAGAGAGGAGCAAACAATGGTGCCCTGAGGTCATAACGCTTGCAAGCAGCATTGGCTGATTTCAGTGCCCCACAACTTCCGCATATCCGCAGAAATGGTCCTTCGATAGAAGAAAGAAGGCTATTGCAACAGGAAGTTAGATTTTTATCTTAGCTCATATGAATATATGTCACTTTTAACATCTGCTTTGCGATCAGCACTGTCGTCACTTCCATCCGTCCATCACCCTTTCACCTTGCGCATCTTCTTCAGCTTGGGCAGAAGCTGTCCTGCAGCATTTAGCTTTCTCGTCTCGCCATACCAAGCAAAAGATTCGTGCTGCTCTTGAAGATTGCAAAGACTTCACCATCAGGCAGCGTCAAATGGGACCTAATCTCGCTTGGAGCCCCGTTTTGAAGAACGACTGATTTAGCTCAATAGCAAAACAAAATATTATTATGGTAAGACAAGACTATACCTTTAAAACTCGACACCGTTCGGATTCCCATTGCGATCACAAATCTCTATTTGAACACTCTCGAGACGCTGCTGCCCTGGTGACGAAGTCGCCGTCGATTGAAGTCAGGCCACGATGGTCGTGTAATAATTATTGATGCACTGCGTCCATGCCGGAGCAAGTAGTACACGGAGAAAATAGATGAAGCTCTGCCTAAAACATAGAGGCCACACAGGACGCACCCTTTCACGACTAGTTCAAGTAGCACTACATTTCAAAGCTGAACACGTAGTACTTGAGACTGACCGTGTAGCGTGCGATGAATCAGAGCGCCGTTCAAGCATTTGACATCCGCATACGCCACACGGCGTAAGATACGACGACAGCGACGAATGCGTTTATACCGTCGAGTAAGCACTTGTGGCCGTGCCTGCTGACTTTCCTTGGACACAAGAAAGAGTCATCTTCACAAATACGCCACAACCGAACGACTAGACATGGCAGCTGAACAACTACATGGTGCAGCTGGGCAACCGTATCATCGTCCTGACGGATGATGTATCGATCGAAAAACGTGCGTTGACGGAAAATTCTGACGAAGGCAGACGTGGCCGTGCTGGCAACGCTAACGAACTCCCATGGCCTCATCGAGGTGGTGGCCCACCGAGCACCACCGCGCCAAACACTTCTTGTTCTGGTTCACGGTATTAGCTTGATGCAACAGAATGTGTTTTGAACGAGCTTCACGCAATTGGAGTGAATTAGAGTACTTAACATTAGCTACACTAATCAAAGTATGACTTCATAAGTTGGTTTTCATCAATGGTACGACAGCGCTCGCTACTGCGGGAGAAATCCACGGCAATTACGCTCTAATATCCGAGCCCGCGGCTAAACCATAGCATACCTCTGTGGCGAATTGGTTCTGCGAAATCGCAAGTTCGCAAAGGTCCTCTTGCACACGGCGTCCGAACTGCCGACTAACGGAGGGTACTCTGATCTTCCGTGAAGTTACTTGATCTCACCTTGTGTACCCGTCGGTGGGACTAGATCGCTCCTCGGGTGATCTCGGAAGACGCGCTTGTTGTCGATCTTGGGCTGTCTGTCAGGACAGCGGGAGAGGTGGCAGCAGCGGGGATACTTCTACTCGCTGCACCGGGTAATTATAGAGCCTTCGAGCTTGTGTGTCCTTGATCGATCTCGATCTGGCCTGTGTTGATCTTGGCCTGAGAGTGTCTTGCGGTCGGTGTGTGACCTTTATCCAATGAATACAGTACGTGCTTGCCGCTTCCTATAGCGGGGTCTTGAGATTTGAGGGTTGACGAACGTCCAGCCAAGGACTCTACTCAGTGTCGATCTTAGACTAACGTAGCGTCGGGAGGGCCAATACTGCGTATCCCTGCCCGGAATGACGAAGAATAAGAAGACTTGTCTAGTAAAAGATAAAACAACTCTGAATTAAATCTTGATGTCATATGCTTCCAATCTGTGGCTATCCGTAACACACTGGCTTCATAATACCCATAATAAAACCAAGATCGATACCGCGTGGGTACAATCGCCTTGGACGGGGATGATGTCACTCATTCACTGGCCACAGTAGTGAGTGTCATTATAGAGAGGATCACTATAGAGGGGATCACCCTCGATCTTGATTGACGGGGCAAGATCGAAGTCGGAAACGTCCTGCCTGCTTCACCAAACCTCAACTCGAACATCCCACCGCTCGATGATGCAATTTCTGGCAACGGTATGACTGATGAACCGAGCTAGGTTCCCGTAGTGCCGTGCATCGATAACCTCACTTCGCTCTCTCCGCTCACTTTGTTCACCTCGCTCAACTGACATGCCATAGTAGTGTATCGTCCCTCGCAATTACTACAATCCCGTCCAGCACTTCAGTTAAAACACGCGATTAAACACATCACAAAATACGCCACAAACCTTCGCTCGATGCAGGTACCCCCGTCGACTTATCACTCCCTGGTGTAGTTGCAAACAAAACTGTCTTGCGCTATGTCTTCGCCGGCGACGACACCGATTCCATTATATGGAATCATCACCACAGTTAAATTTGGTGTGGTGCCCAGCTGCATTCTCTGGTTACTGTACCGACCCCCGCTGTTACCGTTTCCAGGCATACATTCCACTCGCATCTACAAAGTCAAACACAACAGACAGACTAGAATAAGACGATGACTACTAAATTCACGACCAGATACATTAGCACCGCTCGGTTCTCGCGACCAGGAACGCATATTCCGATGGATTTGGTAGTGCGGAGCAACAGCTGCCTGGAATCTCGTCCTGCGCTCCTTCACCGACGGAACATGAGCAAACTATTTACTCTCTTATAGGTTCACCTCAAACACCAATGCGCCGGGCTCGAAAGCGATATATGTTCTCGACAACGGGCTCGTACTCAATGAATGCTTGTAAAACCGAGCGATTTCTCAAGAAGCTACTTCAACAAGTTATGTTTGGTTAGATACCACCTTTCGTCTTTTACAACCACCCTAACTCACTGGCGAGTGATGCCATCGTGTATGACCCCAGCGAGACGAGTAATCCCGCTAAAAAACGATCCATCAGAGTCTGCCTTTTCGGCATGACTACCGATTACGAAGATAATTAAACAATGACTCAGATTTTCTCTCTATCTCATGCGACGTCCAGACCTGGGGACACACCTGGAAATCAGAGCTTCAATACCGAGCAGGATATATCTTATGGCATATATGCTCAAGGAACGCGATCAGAGACAGCACACAACTTCATGCATATGACCACTGTCTCGAACACAATATGTTTTCACTTCTTCAATACCATTAGCAGATACTGTCCTCACTACGATGCTTAGCTTTCTACACATCCAAGGTAGCGTCCCATGTTGCATTATTCAAGACGTGTCGTAGTTTGCGCGAACGATCACACGATTGACACCACAGAACGGGTGCGCGGGCCCGATTCCGCATCAGTAGCACCAGTGCCAATACCGCCGTCGTTATTTTCGCCACCACTCTCCTCGTTGCTGTCCAGCACTATTTCCAAAGACCCCGCCTTAAACGTACACCCCGTCGGTTCGGATTTGCTGTTACGCTTGCGAACAGGGGTAACGTGCTGGACAATGCGATCCACGGCTCTTTTCTACATCTGAACGTCCACCCCCTTCGGAGCATTGGCGAAAAAAACAGACCACGTTGTGGACTTGCTTGGAATCATAAACAGCTCAAGGGCGGAAGTGCATAGGG
This sequence comes from Phytophthora palmivora, assembly GCA_008079305.1. Lineage (NCBI taxonomy): Eukaryota > Oomycota > Peronosporomycetes > Peronosporales > Peronosporaceae > Phytophthora > Phytophthora palmivora. The sequence continues at coordinate 19,428 of VOQZ01000492.1, read as the reverse complement.
GCCGATCTCGGAGACCCGACTCGCTTCTTGGTATCCCAGACCGTCACTTACGCGATGAAGGGCTTCCGATTAACGTCGTTGAGGTTAGGCAAGTCCTTGCTGACGTCCTCGAACTCCAAATGGGCGGGGTAGTACACGAGTACCACTCGATTTCCATTGTCGGCTGTAAGCCTCTCAGAGCTGTAGCAGATCAATTTCAGCGTGAGCTCCACACCAGCCGTCGGGGTACGATCCGTAATAAATTCACGATTGTCCTCGATGCACGTTAAGTAGTTGGTCATCCATTCTTCTTGCTGACGAAGCACTGCGTCGCGAATGCGGTCGACGAGATCGATGGCCATCGGGGAGTTTCAGGAGTCCAGTTGTTCGGGGTGCGCACCGCAGTGAAGAATTGAAAGTGACCTTAGCTGCCGGAAAACCTCGTAGTAAAAACGAAAGGTACAATTTTGTCTCTTTCAAAGCACATTCAACGTCTTCAACTTACTCCTTCTGCATCTGTGGCAAACACTCGCAAGCACTTCAGTTCGATCCATCCCCGCGGGTGATACTCTCGCTTCCTCGCTGTTCCCAACATTTTTCCTCCGAAGAAAAGCAGCAGAACACGGAGTGCAACTCGACGCTGAACGTGTACGGCGTAGACAGATTCGATCCCATTGTACTTCCGTGACTACCATGTTAGATTGGTGCATAGGGAGTTGACAGAACCTCCGTCGAAATGTTGTAGCTACTCGTCCGCGCTGCATCTGGATCAAATTCAAGTTGAACAAGTTGTACAAACTGAACACGTAGAACTCGGCGTGGCTAGCAAGCCTGATCCAGAATACTGGGGACCATGGTTTCCTCACCTTCAACCACACAGGAAGGCTAGCGAATAGAAAGGAAATTGAGGTGATTCCGGTTGGGTGGTCAAACATTTCTGTACCAAGTCATCTTCCTACCACACCGTCACCTCCCCCGCTACGCTAGTTTCGGATCTTGATGTCCTTCTATCTAGTAAGCACTCGAGGGAAGTGGGATCCACATGTAATGTTTTAGATTTGTTTCATCATCTGGACAAACCTAATAGGAAAAGGAATCCATGGAAATCCTAAAAAACCGTTTACCACAACATCCCTGTGCTGTGGTGCGATAACATTAAAGCCCGCTCCAAAAATCGATACAGTTGGGAGGTGGTTCTACGAACCACAAAGAATACGACGAACGCAAAGGATGACGACAAGTACGCAGAGCATCCACTGGCGGTATTAGCAGACATGAAGATAACCCGAAAATCGATGACTGATGTCATCAATGCTGAGACTAACATCACAGCGTTAACTGATTCGATGGAGATGTCAGGACGCGTTTGTAGTCCTTGTATGGCTAGAATTACTCGGAGCTCCAATTACAGCGAAACCCTACTAGTGATGAAGCGAAAGAATTCGATAAGAACGCCAGCGTGGAGGGGGTAATGATGCAATGGCTAGGCGTGGATGACTTAACATTGACGAACCACAACCCCCCGACAAAACCAAAGCATATATGACTAAAGAAATGTCACTTGATGGTTCCGCGATGAAGGACAAGTCATATTTCCCTCAATCGCGTTGCTGGACCACATCCATCTCTGCAAAATATCTTCATCAGCATTCCAGGAGCGCGTGTTTTCTACTTGCCATGTTCCTCCTTCGAACCAGGACAGACAGCAGACGTACCAAGAAGCCGTTACTACTTCGTCACAACAGGGCGAGATCGTACAGCTAAAGCAGCATGCAGCGAAGACAAAAGTGGCAAGTAGATCGGTTGAGTAAGTATCGTAAAACAGCATTCGAGTAGTAGTTAAAATATGCCTACTACTACCATCCACGTTGTTGTTTCACTACTAATATGAGTACTATCCCGTCAAGGAAGACCCAGCAGTAGCAGTAATACAACTACCGCTTTTTTGTGGGTACTATTAATCCCTGATGACCGGATCGGAAGCTGTACTTGTTATCAACGGCATCGCGGCTGCTACGGCTCAGTAACTACACAAGGGAGAGGCGACACGCTTGGACACGGTTCTCATACTAAATTTGAGCATAGTACGTCGGCAACTTTCCCCCGAGCAGCTTCTTGCGACCCTCGGTCGTGATCGCCACCACCGACGCCACGTTGCGACGGACATTGTATCGTAGTAGTGACCATTCTTCACCACCTTCAGCATCGGGGAGCTCTTCACACCTAAGCGCTCTCACACAGCGCTCTGTTGTTCAATCCATCTTGCCACCGTGACTTGCAACCTGCTGTTGATTTTCTGGTGTTGTTCACCGAGCACAACTTTTTCACATTAAGTCTCAGAGGTTGCCACTCCCGTTAGTTGTCCATTTGTGCACGTCCGCCGATAAATCAGGCGTGACTGCTTGGTAAATGGGGGTGACGGACGGAACGGTATCCCGGAGAATTATTTGTCGGACTAATTTTGAGGATGTCCTCGAAAATAGCGCTTGACCTCCAAGCTACAATAACCCTTGTGTTAACGACATGTCGACCAGTCTGTGAAGGGGTCCTTACCTATTGTCCGGTGTTTGTCCTTGTCCTTGAATGCGAATAGTCGTTAACGCCAGGTAAAATCCACGTTTTTGGACTGGAGAATCCTACGATAGATATAAACCCTAACCGTTTTTAACAACTGATGTATCGCTCGCTGTAAAAGGACAGTGAATACCGTAAAAAGAACTAGATTATAGGGGGACTTCACCCCAATAATAAAGGAGCTAAATCCAATATCCTCGTGTCGTACCCTAAGTGCAGATCCAGGATCCCGGTATTAATTGTAAAGAACGATAAAGTTGAAGAATTGATTATAGAGGAAGAAGTTGTAGAGAAGGATATTATAAAGGATGGGGTAGTAAAGAAGGGTATGGAAATAAAATTGGCGATAATGTGTTATGAGGTAGTAGAATTTTTTTTTGGTAGAGTATGAGGTTGTAGATTATTATAATGGTAGAATATTAAATGATGGTGAGATATGTGGTTGTAGATAATTGATAGTAAAATATGTCGTGGTAGAGTTTAAAATTGTAACGTATGTGGTTGGGTGAGTATGAAGTGATAGAGTATGTGATAAAGGATGTAATATTAGAAATGGTTAAATTTGAAGTGATTATAAAGTTTGTAATTATAGAGTATTTGATTAATGAGTAATGTAAATGTAGAGTATAAAGTTGTAGTGTACGAGATTGTAGTGTATGCTATTTTAGTTTATGTGCTGGTACGTTTTATGATTATATTGTATATAATGGCAGAGTATATCATACTAGAGTATGTGATTTTAGTGTTTGGGGTTGTAGGGTATATATATTACGCCGCGGATACACGTGTATCTGGGGGTCCTGGGGGTCCTGTTAGAGGCCTTATTTTAGGCATCCGGGGGTCCTAGCGAACGTGTATCTGGGGGCCCTTGACATCTGTTGACCCAAACCAAGCAATATTGGGCAGTCTGGATTCACTAGATTGGGTGACACACAATAACATACACATTTTGGAATCGTTCTAACTTCGCCACTATTGGCTAGAATGCAATGAAACTTGATATAGACATGTTGGAGTAGATGGTATGCATCTTTAACACACCTATATTGGGTATAGACAGGCGCAACAACCAATCAGAAAGAAGTACACATTCCGAGCACAGAACGGGTCGGAAAGAGCTGAAATTTCGGGAAGATGCATACTAGACCGTCTTAAAGTTGATCGTAGTGTGTACCATATGTTGCGGTACGAGTGATTCAGCCAATCAGCGATCGACGTCCATTTTGAAGTTCAACGAAAGCACATTCCTATAAGTGGCTTTGTAGTCGTAATACAGAGCACTCTTTCCTATGCGGTATCGAATTAGGTTGCACATCTACCATGATTTCATCCACGGAATGGAAGGTGAGTATCACATACTGAAACAAGTGAAAACCGCACTCAATACCTCCACATCACTGCAATTCGAATGTCAACGCGAAAATCGCGGTGGAAGCGATATCGTTGAGAATTCCATCGCGATGAAACGTCTTTTTTGTGCACAGAACATATGGTACGTGGTTACACATCATCGGAGCACATACCGGAGCATTGACATCCAGCATTACCCAGACAACCATGTCCGAACGACTGTATCTGTGTGGAAATGAGTGCGGTCTTTACATAGCCTGGACGGGTATAGCCGCTACACTCGCTCCGATAGCGCCATTCCATACACCGTAACATGTAGATATGATTTGCGCCCTCGGTTGCGTCAAACGACCAATTATTGACCTCAATATCGCTATTCAAAGTGACCGCCTACAAACTCCACCCCGGACATGCTATATATATTCCGCCGCGGATACACGTGTATCTGGGGGTCCTGGGGGTCCTGTTAGAGGCCTTCTTTTAGGCATCCGGGGGTCCTAGCGAACGTGTATCTGGGGGCCCTTGACATCTGTTGACCCAAACCAAGCAATATTGGGCAGCCTGGATTCACTAGATTGGGTGACACACAATAACATACACATTTTGGAATCGTTCTAACTTCGCCACTATTGGCTAGAATGCAACGAAACTTGATATAGACATGTTGGAGTAGATGGTATGCATCTTTAACACACCTATATTGGGTATAGACAGGCGCAACAACCAATCAGAAAGAAGTACACATTCCGAGCACAAAACGGGCCGGAAAGAGCTGAAATTTCGGGAAGATGCATACTAGACCGTCTTAAAGTTGATCGTAGTGTGTACCATATGTTGCGGTACGAGTGATTCAGCCAATCAGCGATCGACGTCCATTTTGAAGTTCAACGAAAGCACATTCCTATAAGTGGCTTTGTAGTCGTAATACAGAGCACTCTTTCCTATGCGGTATCGAATTAGGTTGCCCATCTACCATGATTTCATCCACGGAATGGAAGGTGAGTACCACATACTGAAACCAAGTGAAAACCGCACTCAATACCTCCACATCACTGCAATTCGAATGTCAACGCGAAAATCGCGGTGGAAGCGATATCGTTGAGAATTCCATCGCGATGAAACGTCTTTTTTGTGCACAGAACATATGGTACGTGGTTACACATCATCGGAGCACATACCGGAGCATTGACATCCAGCATTACCCAGACAACCATGTCCGAACGACTGTATCTGTGTGGAAATGAGTGCGGTCTTTACATAGCCTGGACGGGTATAGCCGCTACACTCGCTCCGATAGCGCCATTCCATACACCGTAACATGTAGATATGATTTGCGCCCTCGGTTGCGTCAAACCACCAATTATTGACCTCAATATCGCTATTCAAAGTGACCGCCTACAAACTCCACCCCGGACATGCTATATATATTCCGCCGCGGATACACGTGTATCTGGGGGTCCTGGGGGTCCTGTTAGAGGCCTTCTTTTAGGCATCCGGGGGTCCTAGCGAACGTGTATTGGGGGCCCTTGACATCTGTTGACCCAAACCAAGCAATATTGGGCAGCCTGGATTCACTAGATTGGGTGACACACAATAACATACACATTTTGGAATCGTTCTAACTTCGCCACTATTGGCTAGAATGCAACGAAACTTGATATAGACATGTTGGAGTAGATGGTATGCATCTTTAACACACCTATATTGGGTATAGACAGGCGCAACAACCAATCAGAAAGAAGTACACATTCCGAGCACAAAACGGGTCGGAAAGAGCTGAAATTTCGGGAAGATGCATACTAGACCGTCTTAAAGTTGATCGTAGTGTGTACCATATGTTGCGGTACGAGTGATTCAGCCAATCAGCGATCGACGTCCATTTTGAAGTTCAACGAAAGCACATTCCTATAAGTGGCTTTGTAGTCGTAATACAGAGCACTCTTTCCTATGCGGTATCGAATTAGGTTGCCCATCTACCATGATTTCATCCACGGAATGGAAGGTGAGTACCACATACTGAAACCAAGTGAAAACCGCACTCAATACCTCCACATCACTGCAATTCGAATGTCAACGCGAAAATCGCGGTGGAAGCGATATCGTTGAGAATTCCATCGCGATGAAACGTCTTTTTTGTGCACAGAACATATGGTACGTGGTTACACATCATCGGAGCACATACCGGAGCATTGACATCCAGCATTACCCAGACAACCATGTCCGAACGACTGTATCTGTGTGGAAATGAGTGCGGTCTTTACATAGCCTGGACGGGTATAGCCGCTACACTCGCTCCGATAGCGCCATTCCATACACCGTAACATGTAGATATGATTTGCGCCCTCGGTTGCGTCAAACCACCAATTATTGACCTCAATATCGCTATTCAAAGTGACCGCCTACAAACTCCACCCCGGACATGCTATATATATTCCGCCGCGGATACACGTGTATCTGGGGGTCCTGGGGGTCCTGTTAGAGGCCTTCTTTTAGGCATCCGGGGTCCTAGCGAACGTGTATTCGGGGGCCCTTGACATCTGTTGACCCAAACCAAGCAATATTGGGCAGTCTGGATTCACTAGATTGGGTGACACACAATAACATACACATTTTGGAATCGTTCTAACTTCGCCACTATTGGCTAGAATGCAACGAAACTTGATATAGACATGTTGGAGTAGATGGTATGCATCTTTAACACACCTATATTGGGTATAGACAGGCGCAACAACCAATCAGAAAGAAGTACACATTCCGAGCACAAAACGGGTCGGAAAGAGCTGAAATTTCGGGAAGATGCATACTAGACCGTCCTAAAGTTGATCGTAGTGTGTACCATATGTTGCGGTACGAGTGATTCAGCCAATCAGCGATCGACGTCCATTTTGAAGTTCAACGAAAGCACATTCCTATAAGTGGCTTTGTAGTCGTAATACAGAGCACTCTTTCCTATGCGGTATCGAATTAGGTTGCCCATCTACCATGATTTCATCCACGGAATGGAAGGTGAGTATCACATACTGAAATCAAGTGAAAACCGCACTCAATACGTTCACATCACTGCAATTCGAATGTCAACGCGAAAATCGCGGTGGAAGCGATATCGTTGAGAATTCCATCGCGATGAAACGTCTTTTTTGTGCACAGAACATATGGTACGTGGTTACACATCATCGGAGCACATACCGGAGCATTGACATCCAGCATTACCCAGACAACCATGTCCGAACGACTGTATCTGTGTGGAAATGAGTGCGGTCTTTACATAGCCTGGACGGGTATAGCCGCTACACTCGCTCCGATAGCGCCATTCCATACACCGTAACATGTAGATATGATTTGCGCCCTCGGTTGCGTCAAACCACCAATTATTGACCTCAATATCGCTATTCAAAGTGACCGCCTACAAACTCCACCCCGGACATGCTATATATATTCCGCCGCGGATACACGTGTATCTGGGGGTCCTGGGGGTCCTGTTAGAGGCCTTCTTTTAGGCATCCGGGGGTCCTAGCGAACGTGTATTCGGGGGCCCTTGACATCTGTTGACCCAAACCAAGCAATATTGGGCAGTCTGGATTCATTAGATTGGGTGACACACAATAACATACACATTTTGGAATCGTTCTAACTTCGCCACTATTGGCTAGAATGCAACGAAACTTGATATAGACATGTTGGAGTAGATGGTATGCATCTTTAACACACCTATATTGGGTATAGACAGGCGCAACAACCAATCAGAAAGAAGTACACATTCCGAGCACAAAACGGGCCGGAAAGAGCTGAAATTTCGGGAAGATGCATACTAGACCGTCTTAAAGTTGATCGTAGTGTGTACCATATGTTGCGGTACGAGTGATTCAGCCAATCAGCGATCGACGTCCATTTTGAAGTTCAACGAAAGCACATTCCTATAAGTGGCTTTGTAGTCGTAATACAGAGCACTCTTTCCTATGCGGTATCGAATTAGGTTGCCCATCTACCATGATTTCATCCACGGAATGGAAGGTGAGTATCACATACTGAAACCAAGTGAAAACCGCACTCAATACCTCCACATCACTGCAATTCGAATGTCAACGCGAAAATCGCGGTGGAAGCGATATCGTTGAGAATTCCATCGCGATGAAACGTCTTTTTTGTGCACAGAACATATGGTACGTGGTTACACATCATCGGAGCACATACCGGAGCATTGACATCCAGCATTACCCAGACAACCATGTCCGAACGACTGTATCTGTGTGGAAATGAGTGCGGTCTTTACATAGCCTGGACGGGTATAGCCGCTACACTCGCTCCGATAGCGCCATTCCATACACCGTAACATGTAGATATGATTTGCGCCCTCGGTTGCGTCAAACCACCAATTATTGACCTCAATATCGCCATTCAAAGTGACCGCCTACAAACTCCACCCCGGACATGCTATATATATTCCGCCGCGGATACACGTGTATCTGGGGGTCCTGGGGGTCCTGTTAGAGGCCTTCTTTTAGGCATCCGGGGGTCCTAGCGAACGTGTATTCGGGGGCCCTTGACATCTGTTGACCCAAACCAAGCAATATTGGGCAGCCTGGATTCATTAGATTGGGTGACACACAATAACATACACATTTTGGAATCGTTCTAACTTCGCCACTATTGGCTAGAATGCAACGAAACTTGATATAGACATGTTGGAGTAGATGGTATGCATCTTTAACACACCTATATTGGGTATAGACAGGCGCAACAACCAATCAGAAAGAAGTACACATTCCGAGCACAAAACGGGCCGGAAAGAGCTGAAATTTCGGGAAGATGCATACTAGACCGTCTTAAAGTTGATCGTAGTGTGTACCATATGTTGCGGTACGAGTGATTCAGCCAATCAGCGATCGACGTCCATTTTGAAGTTCAACGAAAGCACATTCCTATAAGTGGCTTTGTAGTCGTAATACAGAGCACTCTTTCCTATGCGGTATCGAATTAGGTTGCCCATCTACCATGATTTCATCCACGGAATGGAAGGTGAGTACCACATACTGAAACCAAGTGAAAACCGCACTCAATACCTCCACATCACTGCAATTCGAATGTCAACGCGAAAATCGCGGTGGAAGCGATATCGTTGAGAATTCCATCGCGATGAAACGTCTTTTTTGTGCACAGAACATATGGTACGTGGTTACACATCATCGGAGCACATACCGGAGCATTGACATCCAGCATTACCCAGACAACCATGTCCGAACGACTGTATCTGTGTGGAAATGAGTGCGGTCTTTACATAGCCTGGACGGGTATAGCCGCTACACTCGCTCCGATAGCGCCATTCCATACACCGTAACATGTAGATATGATTTGCGCCCTCGGTTGCGTCAAACCACCAATTATTGACCTCAATATCGCCATTCAAAGTGACCGCCTACAAACTCGACCCCGGACATGCTATATATATTCCGCCGCGGATACACGTGTATCTGGGGGTCCTGGGGGTCCTGTTAGAGGCCTTCTTTTAGGCATCCGGGGGTCCTAGCGAACGTGTATTCGGGGGCCCTTGACATCTGTTGACCCAAACCAAGCAATATTGGGCAGTCTGGATTCATTAGATTGGGTGACACACAATAACATACACATTTTGGAATCGTTCTAACTTCGCCACTATTGGCTAGAATGCAACGAAACTTGATATAGACATGTTGGAGTAGATGGTATGCATCTTTAACACACCTATATTGGGTATAGACAGGCGCAACAACCAATCAGAAAGAAGTACACATTCCGAGCACAAAACGGGCCGGAAAGAGCTGAAATTTCGGGAAGATGCATACTAGACCGTCTTAAAGTTGATCGTAGTGTGTACCATATGTTGCGGTACGAGTGATTCAGCCAATCAGCGATCGACGTCCATTTTGAAGTTCAACGAAAGCACATTCCTATAAGTGGCTTTGTAGTCGTAATACAGAGCACTCTTTCCTATGCGGTATCGAATTAGGTTGCCCATCTACCATGATTTCATCCACGGAATGGAAGGTGAGTATCACATACTGAAACCAAGTGAAAACCGCACTCAATACGTTCACATCACTGCAATTCGAATGTCAACGCGAAAATCGCGGTGGAAGCGATATCGTTGAGAATTCCATCGCGATGAAACGTCTTTTTTGTGCACAGAACATATGGTACGTGGTTACACATCATCGGAGCACATACCGGAGCATTGACATCCAGCATTACCCAGACAACCATGTCCGAACGACTGTATCTGTGTGGAAATGAGTGCGGTCTTTACATAGCCTGGACGGGTATAGCCGCTACACTCGCTCCGATAGCGCCATTCCATACACCGTAACATGTAGATATGATTTGCGCCCTCGGTTGCGTCAAACCACCAATTATTGACCTCAATATCGCCATTCAAAGTGACCGCCTACACACTCGACCCCGGACATGCTATATATATTCCGCCGCGGATACACGTGTATCTGGGGGTCCTGGGGGTCCTGTTAGAGGCCTTCTTTTAGGCATCCGGGGGTCCTAGCGAACGTGTATTCGGGGGCCCTTGACATCTGTTGACCCAAACCAAGCAATATTGGGCAGTCTGGATTCATTAGATTGGGTGACACACAATAACATACACATTTTGGAATCGTTCTAACTTCGCCACTATTGGCTAGAATGCAACGAAACTTGATATAGACATGTTGGAGTAGATGGTATGCATCTTTAACACACCTATATTGGGTATAGACAGGCGCAACAACCAATCAGAAAGAAGTACACATTCCGAGCACAAAACGGGCCGGAAAGAGCTGAAATTTCGGGAAGATGCATACTAGACCGTCCTAAAGTTGATCGTAGTGTGTACCATATGTTGCGGTACGAGTGATTCAGCCAATCAGCGATCGACGTCCATTTTGAAGTTCAACGAAAGCACATTCCTATAAGTGGCTTTGTAGTCGTAATACAGAGCACTCTTTCCTATGCGGTATCGAATTAGGTTGCCCATCTACCATGATTTCATCCACGGAATGGAAGATGAGTATCACATACTGAAATCAAGTGAAATCCGCATTCAATACGTTCACATCACTGCAATTCGAATGTCAACGCGAAAATCGCGGTGGAAGCGATATCGTTGAGAATTCCATCGCGATGAAACGTCTTTTTTGTGCACAGAACATATGGTACGTGGTTACACATCATCGGAGCACATACCGGAGCATTGACATCCAGCATTACCCAGACAACCATGTCCGAACGACTGTATCTGTGTGGAAATGAGTGCGGTCTTTACATAGCCTGGACGGGTATAGCCGCTACACTCGCTCCGATAGCGCCATTCCATACACCGTAACATGTAGATATGATTTGCGCCCTCGGTTGCGTCAAACCACCAATTATTGACCTCAATATCGCCATTCAAAGTGACCGCCTACACACTCGACCCCGGACATGCTATATATATTCCGCCGCGGATACATGTGTATCTGGGGGTCCTGGGGGTCCTGTTAGAGGCCTTCTTTTAGGCATCCGGGGGTCCTAGCGAACGTGTATTCGGGGGCCCTTGACATCTGTTGACCCAAACCAAGCAATATTGGGCAGTCTGGATTCATTAGATTGGGTGACACACAATAACATACACATTTTGGAATCGTTCTAACTTCGCCACTATTGGCTAGAATGCAACGAAACTTGATATAGACATGTTGGAGTAGATGGTATGCATCTTTAACACACCTATATTGGGTATAGACAGGCGCAACAACCAATCAGAAAGAAGTACACATTCCGAGCACAAAACGGGCCGGAAAGAGCTGAAATTTCGGGAAGATGCATACTAGACCGTCCTAAAGTTGATCGTAGTGTGTACCATATGTTGCGGTACGAGTGATTCAGCCAATCAGCGATCGACGTCCATTTTGAAGTTCAACGAAAGCACATTCCTATAAGTGGCTTTGTAGTCGTAATACAGAGCACTCTTTCCTATGCGGTATCGAATTAGGTTGCCCATCTACCATGATTTCATCCACGGAATGGAAGTGAGTATCACATACTGAAATCAAGTGAAAACCGCACTCAATACGTCCACATCACTGCAATTCGAATGTCAACGCGAAAATCGCGGTGGAAGCGATATCGTTGAGAATTCCATCGCGATGAAACGTCTTTTTTGTGCACAGAACATATGGTACGTGGTTACACATCATCGGAGCACATACCGGAGCATTGACATCCAGCATTACCCAGACAACCATGTCCGAACGACTGTATCTGTGTGGAAATGAGTGCGGTCTTTACATAGCCTGGACGGGTATAGCCGCTACACTCGCTCCGATAGCGCCATTCCATACACCGTAACATGTAGATATGATTTGCGCCCTCGGTTGCGTCAAACCACCAATTATTGACCTCAATATCGCCATTCAAAGTGACCGCCTACACACTCGACCCCGGACATGCTATATATATTCCGCCGCGGATACACGTGTATCTGGGGGTCCTGGGGGTCCTGTTAGAGGCCTTCTTTTAGGCATCCGGGGGTCCTAGCGAACGTGTATTCGGGGGCCCTTGACATCTGTTGACCCAAACCAAGCAATATTGGGCAGTCTGGATTCATTAGATTGGGTGACACACAATAACATACACATTTTGGAATCGTTCTAACTTCGCCACTATTGGCTAGAATGCAACGAAACTTGATATAGACATGTTGGAGTAGATGGTATGCATCTTTAACACACCTATATTGGGTATAGACAGGCGCAACAACCAATCAGAAAGAAGTACACATTCCGAGCACAAAACGGGCCGGAAAGAGCTGAAATTTCGGGAAGATGCATACTAGACCGTCCTAAAGTTGATCGTAGTGTGTACCATATGTTGCGGTACGAGTGATTCAGCCAATCAGCGATCGACGTCCATTTTGAAGTTCAACGAAAGCACATTCCTATAAGTGGCTTTGTAGTCGTAATACAGAGCACTCTTTCCTATGCGGTATCGAATTAGGTTGCCCATCTACCATGATTTCATCCACGGAATGGAAGGTGAGTATCACATACTGAAATCAAGTGAAATCCGCACTCAATACGTTCACATCACTGCAATTCGAATGTCAACGCGAAAATCGCGGTGGAAGCGATATCGTTGAGAATTCCATCGCGATGAAACGTCTTTTTTGTGCACAGAACATATGGTACGTGGTTACACATCATCGGAGCACATACCGGAGCATTGACATCCAGCATTACCCAGACAACCATGTCCGAACGACTGTATCTGTGTGAAATGAGTGCGGTCTTTACATAGCCTGGACGGGTATAGCCGCTACACTCGCTCCGATAGCGCCATTCCATACACCGTAACATGTAGATATGATTTGCGCCCTCGGTTGCGTCAAACCACCAATTATTGACCTCAATATCGCCATTCAAAGTGACCGCCTACACACTCGACCCCGGACATGCTATATATATTCCGCCGCGGATACATGTGTATCTGGGGGTCCTGGGGGTCCTGTTAGAGGCCTTCTTTTAGGCATCCGGGGGTCCTAGCGAACGTGTATTCGGGGGCCCTTGACATCTGTTGACCCAAACCAAGCAATATTGGGCAGTCTGGATTCATTAGATTGGGTGACACACAATAACATACACATTTTGGAATCGTTCTAACTTCGCCACTATTGGCTAGAATGCAACGAAACTTGATATAGACATGTTGGAGTAGATGGTATGCATCTTTAACACACCTATATTGGGTATAGACAGGCGCAACAACCAATCAGAAAGAAGTACACATTCCGAGCACAAAACGGGCCGGAAAGAGCTGAAATTTCGGGAAGATGCATACTAGACCGTCCTAAAGTTGATCGTAGTGTGTACCATATGTTGCGGTACGAGTGATTCAGCCAATCAGCGATCGACGTCCATTTTGAAGTTCAACGAAAGCACATTCCTATAAGTGGCTTTGTAGTCGTAATACAGAGCACTCTTTCCTATGCGGTATCGAATTAGGTTGCCCATCTACCATGATTTCATCCACGGAATGGAAGGTGAGTATCACATACTGAAACCAAGTGAAAACCGCACTCAATACCTCCACATCACTGCAATTCGAATGTCAACGCGAAAATCGCGGTGGAAGCGATATCGTTGAGAATTCCATCGCGATGAAACGTCTTTTTTGTGCACAGAACATATGGTACGTGGTTACACATCATCGGAGCACATACCGGAGCATTGACATCCAGCATTACCCAGACAACCATGTCCGAACGACTGTATCTGTGTGAAATGAGTGCGGTCTTTACATAGCCTGGACGGGTATAGCCGCTACACTCGCTCCGATAGCGCCATTCCATACACCGTAACATGTAGATATGATTTGCGCCCTCGGTTGCGTCAAACCACCAATTATTGACCTCAATATCGCCATTCAAAGTGACCGCCTACACACTCGACCCCGGACATGCTATATATATTCCGCCGCGGATACATGTGTATCTGGGGGTCCTGGGGGTCCTGTTAGAGGCCTTCTTTTAGGCATCCGGGGGTCCTAGCGAACGTGTATTCGGGGGCCCTTGACATCTGTTGACCCAAACCAAGCAATATTGGGCAGTCTGGATTCATTAGATTGGGTGACACACAATAACATACACATTTTGGAATCGTTCTAACTTCGCCACTATTGGCTAGAATGCAATGAAACTTGATATAGACATGTTGGAGTAGATGGTATGCATCTTTAACACACCTATATTGGGTATAGACAGGCGCAACAACCAATCAGAAAGAAGTACACATTCCGAGCACAAAACGGGTCGGAAAGAGCTGAAATTTCGGGAAGATGCATACTAGACCGTCCTAAAGTTGATCGTAGTGTGTACCATATGTTGCGGTACGAGTGATTCAGCCAATCAGCGATCGACGTCCATTTTGAAGTTCAACGAAAGCACATTCCTATAAGTGGCTTTGTAGTCGTAATACAGAGCACTCTTTCCTATGCGGTATCGAATTAGGTTGCACATCTACCATGATTTCATCCACTGAATGGAAGGTGAGTATCACATACTGAAACCAAGTGAAACCGCACTCAATACGTTCACATCACTGCAATTCGAATGTCAACGCGAAAATCGCGGTGGAAGCGATATCGTTGAGAATTCCATCGCGATGAAACGTCTTTTTTGTGCACAGAACATATGGTACGTGGTTACACATCATCGGAGCACATACCGGAGCATTGACATCCAGCATTACCCAGACAACCATGTCCGAACGACTGTATCTGTGTGAAATGAGTGCGGTCTTTACATAGCCTGGACGGGTATAGCCGCTACACTCGCTCCGATAGCGCCATTCCATACACCGTAACATGTAGATATGATTTGCGCCCTCGGTTGCGTCAAACCACCAATTATTGACCTCAATATCGCCATTCAAAGTGACCGCCTACACACTCGACCCCGGACATGCTATATATATTCCGCCGCGGATACATGTGTATCTGGGGGTCCTGGGGGTCCTGTTAGAGGCCTTCTTTTAGGCATCCGGGGGTCCTAGCGAACGTGTATCGGGGGCCCTTGACATCTGTTGACCCAAACCAAGCAATATTGGGCAGTCTGGATTCATTAGATTGGGTGACACACAATAACATACACATTTTGGAATCGTTCTAACTTCGCCACTATTGGCTAGAATGCAATGAAACTTGATATAGACATGTTGGAGTAGATGGTATGCATCTTTAACATACCTATATTGGGTATAGACAGGCGCAACAACCAATCAGAAAGAAGTACACATTCCGAGCACAAAACGGGTCGGAAAGAGCTGAAATTTCGGGAAGATGCATACTAGACCGTCCTAAAGTTGATCGTAGTGTGTACCATATGTTGCGGTACGAGTGATTCAGCCAATCAGCGATCGACGTCCATTTTGAAGTTCAACGAAAGCACATTCCTATAAGTGGCTTTGTAGTCGTAATACAGAGCACTCTTTCCTATGCGGTATCGAATTAGGTTACACATCTACCATGATTTCATCCACTGAATGGAAGGTGAGTATCACATACTGAAACCAAGTGAAAACCGCACTCAATACCTCCACATCACTGCAATTCGAATGTCAACGCGAAAATCGCGGTGGAAGCGATATCGTTGAGAATTCCATCGCGATGAAACGTCTTTTTTGTGCACAGAACATATGGTACGTGGTTACACATCATCGGAGCACATACCGGAGCATTGACATTCAGCATTACCCAGACAACCATGTCCGAACGACTGTATCTGTGTGAAATGAGTGCGGTCTTTACATAGCCTGGACGGGTATAGCCGCTACACTCGCTCCGATAGCGCCATTCCATACACCGTAACATGTAGATATGATTTGCGCCCTCGGTTGCGTCAAACCACCAATTATTGACCTCAATATCGCCATTCAAAGTGACCGCCTACACACTCGACCCCGGACATGCTATATATATTCCGCCGCGGATACATGTGTATCTGGGGGTCCTGGGGGTCCTGTTAGAGGCCTTCTTTTAGGCATCCGGGGGTCCTAGCGAACGTGTATTCGGGGGCCCTTGACATCTGTTGACCCAAACCAAGCAATATTGGGCAGTCTGGATTCATTAGATTGGGTGACACACAATAACATACACATTTTGGAATCGTTCTAACTTCGCCACTATTGGCTAGAATGCAATGAAACTTGATATAGACATGTTGGAGTAGATGGTATGCATCTTTAACATACCTATATTGGGTATAGACAGGCGCAACAACCAATCAGAAAGAAGTACACATTCCGAGCACAAAACGGGTCGGAAAGAGCTGAAATTTCGGGAAGATGCATACTAGACCGTCCTAAAGTTGATCGTAGTGTGTACCATATGTTGCGGTACGAGTGATTCAGCCAATCAGCGATCGACGTCCATTTTGAAGTTCAACGAAAGCACATTCCTATAAGTGGCTTTGTAGTCGTAATACAGAGCACTCTTTCCTATGCGGTATCGAATTAGGTTACACATCTACCATGATTTCATCCACGGAATGGAAGGTGAGTATCACATACTGAAACCAAGTGAAAACCGCACTCAATACCTCCACATCACTGCAATTCGAATGTCAACGCGAAAATCGCGGTGGAAGCGATATCGTTGAGAATTCCATCGCGATGAAACGTCTTTTTTGTGCACAGAACATATGGTACGTGGTTACACATCATCGGAGCACATACCGGAGCATTGACATCCAGCATTACCCAGACAACCATGTCCGAACGACTGTATCTGTGTGAAATGAGTGCGGTCTTTACATAGCCTGGACGGGTATAGCCGCTACACTCGCTCCGATAGCGCCATTCCATACACCGTAACATGTAGATATGATTTGCGCCCTCGGTTGCGTCAAACCACCAATTATTGACCTCAATATCGCCATTCAAAGTGACCGCCTACACACTCGACCCCGGACATGCTATATATATTCCGCCGCGGATACATGTGTATCTGGGGGTCCTGGGGGTCCTGTTAGAGGCCTTCTTTTAGGCATCCGGGGGTCCTAGCGAACGTGTATTCGGGGGCCCTTGACATCTGTTGACCCAAACCAAGCAATATTGGGCAGTCTGGATTCATTAGATTGGGTGACACACAATAACATACACATTTTGGAATCGTTCTAACTTCGCCACTATTGGCTAGAATGCAATGAAACTTGATATAGACATGTTGGAGTAGATGGTATGCATCTTTAACACACCTATATTGGGTATAGACAGGCGCAACAACCAATCAGAAAGAAGTACACATTCCGAGCACAAAACGGGTCGGAAAGAGCTGAAATTTCGGGAAGATGCATACTAGACCGTCCTAAAGTTGATCGTAGTGTGTACCATATGTTGCGGTACGAGTGATTCAGCCAATCAGCGATCGACGTCCATTTTGAAGTTCAACGAAAGCACATTCCTATAAGTGGCTTTGTAGTCGTAATACAGAGCACTCTTTCCTATGCGGTATCGAATTAGGTTACACATCTACCATGATTTCATCCACTGAATGGAAGGTGAGTATCACATACTGAAACCAAGTGAAAACCGCACTCAATACCTCCACATCACTGCAATTCGAATGTCAACGCGAAAATCGCGGTGGAAGCGATATCGTTGAGAATTCCATCGCGATGAAAACGTCTTTTTTGTGCACAGAACATATGGTACGTGGTTACACATCATCGGAGCACATACCGGAGCATTGACATCCAGCATTACCCAGACAACCATGTCCGAACGACTGTATCTGTGTGAAATGAGTGCGGTCTTTACATAGCCTGGACGGGTATAGCCGCTACACTCGCTCCGATAGCGCCATTCCATACACCGTAACATGTAGATATGATTTGCGCCCTCGGTTGCGTCAAACCACCAATTATTGACCTCAATATCGCCATTCAAAGTGACCGCCTACACACTCGACCCCGGACATGCTATATATATTCCGCCGCGGATACATGTGTATCTGGGGGTCCTGGGGGTCCTGTTAGAGGCCTTCTTTTAGGCATCCGGGGGTCCTAGCGAACGTGTATCTGGGGGCCCTTGACATCTGTTGACCCAAACCAAGCAATATTGGGCAGTCTGGATTCATTAGATTGGGTGACACACAATAACATACACATTTTGGAATCGTTCTAACTTCGCCATTATTGGCTAGAATGCAATGAAACTTGATATAGACATGTTGGAGTAGATGGTATGCATCTTTAACACACCTATATTGGGTATAGACAGGCGCAACAACCAATCAGAAAGAAGTACACATTCCGAGCACAAAACGGGCCGGAAAGAGCTGAAATTTCGGGAAGATGCATACTAGACCGTCCTAAAGTTGATCGTAGTGTGTACCATATGTTGCGGTACGAGTGATTCAGCCAATCAGCGATCGACGTCCATTTTGAAGTTCAACGAAAGCACATTCCTATAAGTGGCTTTGTAGTCGTAATACAGAGCACTCTTTCTATGCGGTATCGATTAGGTTACACATCTACCATGATTTCATCCACTGAATGGAAGGTGAGTATCACATACTGAAACCAAGTGAAAACCGCACTCAATACCTCCACATCACTGCAATTCGAATGTCAACGCGAAAATCGCGGTGGAAAGCGATATCGTTGAGAATTCCATCGCGATGAAACGTCTTTTTTGTGCACAGAACATATGGTACGTGGTTAACATCATCGGAGCACATACCGGAGCATTGACATCCAGCATTACCCAGACAACCATGTCCGAACGACTGTATCTGTGTGAAATGAGTGCGGTCTTTACATAGCCTGGACGGGTATAGCCGAATACACTCGCTCCGATAGCGCCATTCCATACACCGTAACATGTAGATATGATTTGCGCCCTCGGTTGCGTCAAACCACCAATTATTGACCTCAATATCGCCATTCAAAATGACAGCGCCTACACACTCGACCCCGGACATGCTATATATATTCCGCCGCGGATACACGTGTATCTGGGGGTCCTGGGG
>VOQZ01000491.1:0-67861 GCA_008079305.1 Phytophthora palmivora | reverse complement strand
AAACCGCGAATGCTGATATGGGCACAGTCGCTGCACTTTTTGCGGGGAATTTTACGCTGCTTGATTTATGAGCAAGAGATCTCTTCAAGAAGAGAGAGCTGCAGATTTGCACGGGTTGCTTTCTCTATGCCATGCAATCGCCGATTGCTCAGCGCCGGTAACTGAGCATGTGTGTTTTACAGTGCAACGCTGACTGCTACATGTATACTGTGCATTCAAGATCCTACCCACTGGTTCTTCTTCGAGGTCCATACTGCCCGAGTGCAACTGGTTGATCTGGCGGCAGCGGTTGCCGTCTAGCACAGATGTAGTCGAGTGTAGACTCCTGCCCGATTCCAATGAAAGTTGTCTTCAAGACCAAAAAGTGCACTTGACTATTACCTTGGCTCTGCCACACGATTGCCCATCCTATCAGGTCATCGCTGTCAGCTCAAAAAAGTGGCCACGGCGCAATCAGACCCATTTCCGGTTGCTCCCAGCTCGGATACTTATGACAAAGGCCTTACAACGTCCTTCTAGCTAGTGAAGTCCTTGGCATGTTGAGCTGCAATCTCCAGGAGCTGTATTGCAGTTGCAATATGTGTGCTCTGCGGTAAGGGCTTTTCAGGTCGGACCCAATCGGCCCGGCCATGCGTCTTCGATGTTGAAGTTGTTCACCAATCAGATTCGCGCACGAAGATCGGTCAGCTGATCCACTCGCCATATGGTCGCGATGCACTTCGAGTCACGTGAAAGCTCAAGCGCTTCTTGGCAGTAACTGGAGCATTGTTGTACCGATATGACCGCGTCGTGCGTGGAAGTATGTGATTCTTGTTCTCCGCACGCTATATATTAACCCTCACTGAGGTAGAAGCGACACAGCAACGTTCACTTTGCTGGTCGAGCGTTTAACACGGTGGTGCCGCTCCATGATGTGCTGAGGATGGTCAGTGACGATGCGCTGCATTTGAGCTTTTCGGCGGGTCGGTGCAAGTCGGAGAGGAGACGATCGTCACTAGCGTCGGAACATGATGCGATGCAATTAATACACGTTCATTCTGACTCTTCTGTCCATTGAGCGACTCTTTAGGATGGATATCGTACATGCCTCGTTCCAGGCCTCCTTTGACTCGCGCGTCGAGCGGCTCGGCGACGTCGATCTGGCCGATCTCCGAGTGGTAATACGAGCTGCTTTTACTCTCTTAGCTGTGAGATTGAGTTCTTGTAGATCTTCCGCTACTTCGACACAGATGGAGACGGCGCCGTGTCAGCAGGTCAAGCGTGTCGGATGTTCGCGCTGGTACAGTGTGAGATCGACCAAGTGTTAGAGCTCAATGTAATGTACGGTTGCTGTCTTTGATAGTTGGGGCTGGACGTTAATACAACACAAGTGCGGGAGCTGGGAGAAGTTTATCTCAATGGTAGCAACCTATCGGTACTTTTCGAGGAATCCTGTCTAACTGTCGAGGTGTAGAGTTCATGAAGATCGTGGACAGTCATGTACAAGGGCCACTAGCTAGTGAAGCACTTGAAATTCAGGTGGAGAACACTGCTCCGGTGGAGGAGCCAGCAGGGCAACAATCCCCACAGCAAAGTGCAGGAGAGACTGAGAAAAAGATGAGGAACGAAAAGATCATCGAAGACGAGTGGAAGCTGCTGGACACGTATCGTCGGGGTCGAGTCAGTATGCAAGAACTGAGGCTTTTCCTCGCAAGCTGTCGGTCAACTCTCTCTCTTGACGATACCGTAAGGCTACTTGAAACCTATGGAAACGCCTTGTGAGACTCGACTTGCTTGATGGTATGAGCACACAAACAAACTAATTAAAGTCGCTCATGATTGTAGAGAGAAGGATGGGGTTGAAGAGCTTGAGTTTACCAAAGAGGGATTTCTCAAGTTCCGCCATGAATATACGCCAAAGAAGATGGCGTCGTCGGAGGACGATCTGTCTTCGGACGACGATGATGAAAATGATTTGATCATGGGGAACGTTATGTTAGAGCAGCGTATTCCAGACGGTGCTGGGCTGGAGACGAACCAAGTAGTTAACAGTGCGACTTCGTTGCGAGCGCAACCTCGTCAAGCTCAGCGTGGCCCAAACGACAATTCCAGTGACCACTTGCTGGAGCATGAGCTCGTTCTCAATCCAGATGAACTCGTGGAGAGCGATGAGAGCGACGGAGACGCTGCTGGGAGGAAGTCGCCCCATTCTTAGCGACGATCATATTTCTAAAGGTTAGCGAAAACGCACGACATCAAGTAGGTATCCAGTATTGCTCACTCAATAATAAGTCGAACAACCCCGTCGACGCTAATCCTTTAATGCGAGTATTGAGCGGTGGAGAAGGACATCCCGTTCGTATTCATTGCAATTCGTTCACTAACTATGGGGACGTTGACAAACCAGTCATTAAAGGCTGCTGATTATTATCACTCTCCATCTGCACATGTACAATGTACACCGTACACGAAGTAAAACACGACAAGGGATGCTCAACGTCCAAGACAAAAGTGTGTGTGTTTCTCAACTGTTGTCGAATGCAGCTCATTTATTACTCTCGAGCCACGAATCACTTTGAATGGAATCGGGCATCTCGAATTGTCTAATAAAAATGTATTCTACCCTGCCTGAGTATTGAACTACGCCTCTCCAAGTACTCTAAGTACTGTAAATCGCTCCGAATTGGAGCGCCTGGGCGAGCCTCTACACTGAGGCATTTAGACAAGTCTACACTGGCAAAGAAATAATTTCCAAGCATCATTACCATTCCTGAGATACATTTCCTAGAGGTCCGCTTAGAACGTGCGTAACATGAAATATTTCTTACAGTAGTAGCTCACTCAGCGAGAAACAGGAAAATACTCACAACGGTTGCGAGTCATAGCAATACTGTCAAAGTCAGCGATAGCATCGCTTGAAAGCACGGTAGAAGATATTTCTCCAACACCGTCAATTTCTGCAGATTGACCACTCGAGCTGATACACTCACCACAAATGTACAGCACCGAAGCCAAAACAGATCCGGCGGATAGTTAATAGTACTGATGTAATTGCCATTGGTGAAGAGCATAAAGTTGAGCATAATACGTCTGCACCGTCGAGTAATCGCTGACATCTGATAACGGACCATTGCGTACCATCATCATTTTTGCTAAATGGCCCCATTCAAGCGTTAAAAGATGTCATTTGAGCTCATTTTCGTCCCCAATTGCCCAGTCGCATACTCAAAAAGCGCATGATGGTGTGTCCCACATATCCATCACTTCACACTTGATGGCCATTCCTGAATTTGCCATGGCGGAAGTCCGTCGTCGTCGCCAGCCTGCGTCTCGGCTCCCTGCAGTCAATGCTCCCTCCACTCACTCGCACGAGAAGACACAGCGCCGCACTTCCGCCCGCTGCTGCCTCGCGGGTGGCTCGTGCTCTTGGGATTCTTGGCCTTCTACGCCTCGTCCTTCGCAGTTGTGACCTTCTGGCACACGTGGCTGCCACAGCCCAAGGGCTTAAACGCGTCTCCCACTGAGTTCTCTGAGGCCAGAGCGCGTGTAGTGCTGGAGAAGATCATGAGCTTCGGGTACCGCCCTGTAGGCACGAAAGCCAACGAGGAATTGACGCCAAATTATCTGTTGCAGCAGGTAGAGGGAGGGTAGAGTGAAAATTCCATTCCTATTGTTAATTTGTGTCTTATTGTGATATTGCAGATTGAAGAAATTAAAGCTACGAAACCAGAACGAGTGAGTGTGGACGTGGACGTGCAGAGACCTTCGGGTGCCTTCGGACTTGACTTTATCGCCCAGTTCCAGAACATTTACGCTAATGTGACCAATATTTTAGTCAAGGTATCACCGCCCGATGCGACGCCCGAAGCTCTCAATAATTCGCTGATGATTTCGTCCCATTATGATGCTGCTATTGGCGGAGCTGCTGCGTCGGACGATGGAGTGAACATTGCAATTATGATGGAATTGCTAAGGATGTTCGTGCTGAATCCGCCGCAGCATGCAACACTTGTGTTCAATTTTAACGGTGCTGAAGAGACAATTATGCAGGCAGCACACGGTTTTATTACGCAACATCCGTGGACGGATACGATCAGAGCTTTTATCAACTTGGAGGCAGCGGGTGCTGGAGGACGTGAGCTACTTTTCCAGACAGGCAGTGATGAACTAGCTTTGGCATATGCTCAAGGAGCCAAATATCCGCATGCAAGTATCATCGCGCAGGAGCTGTTCCAGTCGGGCATTATCCCTGCAGACACGGATTACCGAATATATCGTGACTTTGGCTACGTTGCCGGTATGGATTTTGCGTATATCGCCAACGGATATGTTTACCACACGAATCTGGATGATGTGTCTCGTATTCAACCGGGCGCAGTACAGCGTCTTGGAGAAAATGTTGTCGGTGTGGTGAACCAGTTGGGCAGCGAGCCTGGGCGCCTGCAAAGGGTTGCTGACAACCCACACAGCTCCAGAACGTTCTTTTCGGATATTATGGGACTCACGATGGTGACTGCAAGCAAAGAGACGACTTTTGTTCTCTGTGGTGGTATTTTTCTGCTGGCGGTGATTTATCTCCTCTTTTCCCATGTATCATTTTCCGAACGTTTGACAGCGTTTGTGCTTATCTCGCGATGCTTTGGTACTGCCATCGTCTCATCACTGACGGTTGGTATGTTGTTGAGTTTGTATGCGCCACTCCCATGGTATTCACAGCCATATCTAGCTGCTGCACTCTTTCTTGCTCCCGCACTCGCAGGAATGCTTCACCAGTTGGCGTCTGTGTTGGAAAAGAAGGCAGTAACACCGGAGGGCCTGTGGCGTCTAGAGGAGAGCCTCTTCGAGGCAATGATGTGCATTTGGATGGGAGCATTAGCAGTATGCATGCAACTGGGTCTTATCTCCAGCTACGTCTTGGCAGTATGGGTCTTTTTCCCGCTTATGGGACAAATATTGTTCAAGCTTTTGCAGCGCTTCCACATGTTTTCTAGCATGTACATTTACATTTCGCTGGGTGCTATGATCATCCCAGTGATCCACACAATGTGCTGCTTTGCGATTGCACTCATGTTCTTCATTCCGCTACTGGGTCGCAGCGGTCCAGTCGTACCTCCAGACGTGGTGTTGTCACTCTTGATGTGCATCATTCTATTGGTACGGTGTTTGTACTCATACTCGTGAAGGTTTCTACATGCTCACCACTCTTGTTGTTTATTGATGTGTAAAGATTATGGTCTCGTATTCTGGTCGAGTATTTTGCTTTCTTCCAGCAAAGCAGCTTAAGCTGGTTCGGAATATCTGCGTCGTCATTACCGTCGTGTCAACAGCCTATGCTTCCATTCGGTAACGCTCCATTCCTTTGGACTTTGATTTAATGAGTTTGTGCCCTGATAAAAGCTGATGGTATGGTTGATTACAGCAATCCATACTCGGACATCTGCCCAAAGCGTATCATGCTGCAACACGTTCAGCGTGAGGTAGTGCTCCCCACCGGTGATATCGAGACAGACTCAGGATTATGGGTGAACTCGCTGGATTTCCGTGGACCTGACCCGATTAAGAGTCACTTGGTTAATACGCAATGGAAGGATGCACGTATGCATGTAGCCCCTAGAGAACTGTACGAGCAAGCAGAAGTATATGGGCACATGCCGTGGTCTCTTCCAGTGAAGCATATGCTTCCCGAAGATAAGTCGTGGTATCTTCCGGCTGCTGCACCTGCGATTCCGAGCGATGCTCACAAGGCCAAGTAAGTCTTCCTTATCTCTGCACACCAAACCATCATAAACTCACACGCATACTTATTGTGGTGCTTAACAGACTGGAAGTACTGTCATCTACGTACTCAGAGGAGACTGATCGCCGTAAAATCCACTTCGTGTTCACTGGGCCTTCACATATGAACCTCTTCATTGATGCCAAGAAAACCAAACTGACTTCATGGTGCGTTTCTACTGCCCGCTTTGAATCTTACCTTATGAGAAATACAAAGCTTATGGTTATTGTTCTTGACAACAGGTCCATGGGGAACGGAATCAGCGGACCCGTGGTCGAAGCCGAAGACGCGTATATTCTTCAGTTCTGCAGTGGCATTGTTCCGTCAATTTATCACTTCTGGATCGAAGCAGAGTCCAGTAATCCCATCGATGTCGCTTTTGTTGGTCATTATCTTGAGATTACCACCCCAGAGATGAAGGAATTCTCCGACGTACTGCCATCTTGGACTGTTGTCGCCGCTGCTGTGTCCACCTGGACGAAGATGCAGATTTAAAGTTCACCAATTTTTTTGAAAACATCAATAACGAGTACAGTGCAAGTGAACATCAAAACAGTGATTTATGATCTCTGGAAGAGCGCTAACGACACAAACAAAACCTCCACGTGCTTTGTCGCAACATTTAGAAGTTATAGCGATCCCTGACATGGTCGAGCACGCGACGCAACATCCAGCCGTCACTGGGAGTAACAGTAGTCGAGCTATACGCCATCATGAGAGAATTTGGGAAATCTTTAGCCGGCTTAGTCTCTGGGCCGTAAAAGTCTGGTAGACCGAAACCGTGACCGATTTCGTGCCCGACGAACAAGATGTTCTCCATGTCCAAGTTCTTCATGGTGTCAGCAAGACTCACTTCCTGGCCCCAGTCGTAGCCAAAGCCGTAGGGAATGTCTTCCTTGAGCCAGAATGAAACGTCGAAGGGCTCTCCGGGGCATGAACTCGTGTCCGACCACAGGTTGTTTACACTATCATAGAATCGATAGCACTCATCGGGACACTGAGGCACACCCTCTTCATCCAGGTTACCTTCATAAATTTTGCCAAGTGATTCGTCCGTCCACTCGAACTGCGACTTGGTCTTCGCAGCAAAGCCGACCATATTGACCTTGAGCTTCGTGAATGGCCAACAATTGTAGCCCTCGAGCCACTTGTTCCACTTGTTGTAGTGGCGTTCTAGCACACCCTTGAACTTGGATGCGACGTTCTTTTCAAGATTCGTGCTGGCATCCCAGCGGACGCAATAGTTGATCGACCCGTCATTGTGCACAAACTTATCCATGAGGAAGTTCTTGTTCTTCATGACATTCCAATTGCCTTTTGTCGATGTGTCCGCGTTTGGGCCGATGCGGTTCTGCCATACCCAGTCGAGATATTCAGTGCTGATGTACTCGGTCGGTTCACCAGTTACGCACTCGCCGGCCTTTGAGGTGATCTTGCCAAAAGTGGGAACAGCACTGCTGTGGTTGGTACCTGTCGACTCGACAACAGGTGCGCCATACACCGATATACCTTCGATGACATCGCCTCCAGCAGTTTTTTGAACGGCCAAGTCTTGAGCGAGAGACGTAGAAACTAAGAGGGCTGCAAGGAGGCGTTGGAGAGTGAAATGGGATCTCATGATGGAGAATTCAGAAATGAGTCTGTCCTACGTTGCGAAGGCCCAACAGAGCCGGAGAAGGGTTACGTCAATAATGCCCTCGGGTTAGCATGTGCGACCGCTGTTGATCGATGCTCGTAGAACATACGGCGATGCTATAGTCCATACGAATGGTATGGACTCTCAAGACCACGAACTGGTAACGCAACCGTCAGCTCGTTGAACGAGTAAACCCGAACATAAGGAAAACAATTGCTTCATCTCGTTGAACAAGTTGGAAAGCCCGAACGATACAAACAACAATTGAGAATGGTCGACTCTTAGAGGCAGGTCATTCATTGAATCAATCATCTGTTTGTTGGATCATCGGATGATCAGTCAACGCAACTGTTATCACGAATGCTATACATATGTACCGGCAACAGAGAAATCCTTCAGAGTCCATTGGTGTCTTCAGATCACCAACGTTTCCAAGCGCGTCGTCGTAGTCCATACATTTAGAAATCGTTTATATACTGATCGTTGAAAGTTGCAACGGTATCAAGGATTGCCAGATCGATCTACGACAGAAGCTGGACAAGTCGTGTGGTTGATTGTTGTTCTAGCCACGTGTAAACTATACGACGTGGCACTGCTGTCATGATATGATTTTGCGTCTTTACAGGATCTGAGGCTCTACTCATTAACATCGATTCTATCAGCAGCGCGACAACAGTGCATCCGGCAAGAATGTAATGCGCTTGAAACGGCGACTCATTGTTTTTACGACTGAGGCTGCGTGAAGGTGATGTGGACCCAACGATGAGATCTGTGGGGTGTAGTAGTGTCTGTAAGGAAATGAAGAAATCGATGGAGTAAGCAGCGTGTTTTAGACGATGTTATCGTAGTGTGTTATTTAAAATAGTTGCAGAACAAATTTCGAAGTGACCTACTAGGGCACTGGTCTATATTACCATAGTTCTTGTCATCCTAATTGTCGTTACTTAGCTTGATCGTCAGCGTGATCTGCGTTTTGCTGACCTGGGTGCTTATCTTGTCGTGCAGGTTTCCATTATCTGCATTCCTGCTTGAATTATGCTATCACCAGCAACCTACTGACCTTTATTCACATTCGACCAGCAGAAGTGCTGTCGACGGTAAAAATGACGCCATTTATAACGAGAAATGAAGAGTGAAGTTGCAGTGAAAAGAAAATTACGTTCATGCTCAAGCATCGCTACGATTCGCAATTATTCAATAATGAATCACAAGTCGCTCGCATCGGAAAATAGCATACCACATCGACCCTGTCCTAAGCGATGTTTCTCCAATGAGAACTCTGCTTGCTCTCTATTCCGGTTCTAATATGAATCTTTATCCTGAACGGTATGATACAATCAGTTTTGACAAGATTAAGTCATTTAAATTTAGGCGGTTGATTTCGCAGGCCTCGCTGGACACCACTCATCATAATCGAATTCCGGCAGAGCCAGTTCAATACCACACACAGTTTAGCCTAGGGCAGTACCATTTCGCTCCATTGATGAAAATAAAGCAAAAACGAGGCATGGACAAACGGGCTCAATGCACTTTAAAGGGGACACCCCTCCCAATTTTTTATTATTTTTAAAAATAATGTATTTAAAAAACAATATAACAGGTTTTTAAAGTGCAGGTCACATTTTGGATCACCCGTTTTTCATCTGGGTCGTAGTTTTAGGCCTATTTGTGACAGATCCAGTTTTAGGATCGCGACCCAAAAAAGACCAGACCCGCTGGTGACCCATTTTGATTTCTTCACAAAAACGCCTTCATCTCATCAGGAAGCTGTTAAATTGACTATCTTCTCTGTCTCGTGTACGAGTACTTCGTGCATTGGGCACTACAAAAAGCTACGTTTGAATGATACAGTGCCTGTAGTAAGAAGTCATGCATGTCTACATACATGTAAAATAGAGTAAACTGGACAATACGTAGTAGTGTATTGTAGTAGTACTTAGTACTGTATAGGTCCCCAAAGTTGTGTGAAGACCGCATTCTACAGTCGGTACAATTACAATTCAGATTGTGTAGAGACATGGATAGAGCGAAACGTTGAGTTAAACCGTTTGAATTCATTATCCCCGAACAGTCTTGGCGAGCAGCGAACGACCAACCAGGGAAGCTACACACATTCTTCTTTCAATTGAGTGACCGGTTCATCTATTTGCCGAAGCCGACGAGTAGTAGTCTTTTTCTCAGCAGCATTTTTGGACTTTAACCACGCTTTGAATCTCCTTATCGCGTCCCAGAGGTACGGCGTATCGTTAAGGTACATCAGCCCGATGCTGGTATACGTTCCCGTTCGTTTTATTGTACCCCCACCAGTGGTGGTGGCACCACCCCCACCTCTCCTCCCTCGCTCGTCCAGATTGGTGGAGGGTTCCGATAGCTCGCGTCGGGGTTCAGAAGCATCGATAGTTAAGACAGCATCTACTATGGTTACCATGATGGCGATAAGTAATACGTGTTGGCCGAGCCGCATACTTATTGTGCGGGAGATGAGCAACCTATCGAAGAGTGTAAAATTCGAAGTGAATGCAGCGTTGTGCTAAGGTTTATGTAAGTGCCTATGGAAACGTATTCCGTCTAAGTTGATTACTAGCGCTCTGGGCATCCGCTACGCGGATGCTTCGTTTAACTTTTGTTGGAGCATCTGATACCAAACGATAATTGAACGAAGTGTAATTGTGAGTGGTTGAAAAAACTCCACTTACCAACGTGTACGTTTTGTATTCCAACTTTGGCTACGTTTTTCTCGTGATCTAATACAACATTCAATTGTTATTGTTGTAAAAAGCTTGTAATTAATGTCACCCGACCCCAACCTGACCTCAGAAGTATTTACCATAGGAAAATGTTCCCGTATCTCGTTGACAGATCTTCACCAACCGCATTTACCGATTTACTGAAGTACCGCGCATAATTTATGTTATCGTTGTCATGAAAGTATCCGAAGAAATTAATATGCGGCAATCTAGACGATCGCTGTTGAAACTTGCAATTAAACGTACCGACCTATCTTGATCGTATGGAGTATATCCAATTTAAAAAACTGAAACTATTTATTAGGGAATAAATTTATGACAGCAACGCAGCTGCCGCTCCATATCATACGATATTGTTTTCACTTCTGGGCCAGGGCAACTCAGTCACTTGTAGCATGGTAGTTCAGACATTGCGCCAGCGTCAGCAGTAGCACAGGTAGTTAAACGCATTTTATTTATTCCAACGAAACTTGCTGAACATAGGTGCAGAGCTGTTGACCCGCATTTTCACTGTTGCGCGGTAATCTCAAGTGCTACGCAGTCTATATCAAACTATATCATACCGTAGTTGCCATGATAGCTGCAGTAGATAATCTCACACAACTACTCAAAGTTAGATTAATTTACACCTAGGTCTTCTAATGTACTCTTGATTGTAAAATGATTTAATCGCTGCATGTTATATAAATGATTAGACTAAGCATCAAAACTCGCTACTTGCTATATATCCATTCTGATCCTACATATCTTGCTGCTGGCGGCCAATCTCCGTTATGCGCTAGGCTGCGTGGATCGTGATGTTCAGAATCTATAGTATTATCGTATCTACTGCGTTACACGCTGCTATCAGAAAGTAGAATTCCTATTAGATTGGCTATTGTGATAGTAGTATAGCATGTGCTACTTTGCAGCTGCCGATTCACCGTAATAGTGTAACTGTCGCGATAGCTGCAGCCGAAGTCTGTGTCATCAGCACTGGTAGATAGTCGTGCAGAACAGGTAAGCTTCGAATTGTGTATAATATTCACCTGCATCAACGTGGAGTGCAAACGGCTTGGTGAAGCCACATAATTAGACTGGTTTTATTCGAGATGCGCGTCTGAGCGCTCCAACTGCGCACGCATAGCTAGAATTATATACTACTTAGTCGGCACTATGAACACACGTTCTAAGACAGCAGCGTCGTTGAAAAACCCTCGCTCAAGTTTCACCACATTAAACCAGATCAACCTGCAGCTGTTAGATAGCTTAAAGTGCGAGCTGAAACGAAAAAACAGAACATTATACTAAAAAATACCCTTTTTCTTGATTTACACTATTCTATCTGTCTGCAGAGGGCGGTGTTTGCACTCCGAGCACTAACGCAGGTTTGCCAACCAGTTCATATCAATTGGATGACGCGGCCAGTTTAGTAGAGCAGTTTTACGATGGTGGTTTTAGTATTAAATAAAAGAATAAAAGAACAAATATCATTATATTAGATACTGGTAGAAAATGCTTGTCCAAAATATGGGTTCAGGATGCACTACTGTTCGATTTCGGTTAAGTTCGAGGATGCTCCAGCTAAGTGCGAATCATAATGCGGACAGTGCTACTTTTGTAATTTCTGGAAAGAAAGTTCCAGTCAATACGATAGGTGCAGCTGATTTGATGGGTGAAAAATATATAGAGATGCGCTCCAAAAAAGATGCCAACCGAGAGGCTCAGTCCGGTGGAGAGGTGTGTGACCGAAGGACAGACAGACAGACAGACAGACAGGTTACAATCTTACTAGGAGAAGGAGAGTGATGGTTGAAGATCAAATCGTGGAATGTGTACGGTTCAGATTATTCAGTTGACCCCAGGTAGGGAAGTTCCCACGGTACTTAGGAGATATTCTAGGCTGAGCCAATAAAAAAGCAACCTCGTTTTTCCAGCGTGAAGGCACAGCAAAAGACGGAATGTGACCAGTCCAAGTGACTCTACTTATTAATAACAAAGCTCCGTAGTTAATAGGGTCGAAAATAGAACAGGGTATGCATTGTTAGCGTGACAGGGCGATGGAGTAACACAGGTATCACGTTGCTGTGAAGCGTCTTGAGGTCTTGCCGCAAAACCACCAGACTCTTCCATTTGATTTGGGACTGATCTGTATCTTGTGGTGCATTCTACAAAACAAGGGTAGCCAATAGGGGACATTCTCCACTTCAGTCTACACCAATCAGAGTGATTCTGCATCCAGGTTGCCATTACCGTATTTGAGATCTCCTACTTCAGAGTGATCTCCTAATTCAGACTGCCCTCCAACCAATCACATATCGAGAATGGAACAGCGCACAAGTCTAGATCTCCTAATTCAGAGTACAAAAAACATGCTGAACTGTAACTATCCACCAGCATTTCAAGAAATTCGCAATTAATTATTAGGTTGGACGAAGAATTCGTGGAAAGCGTTGTCTCGCAAAACGGTTAGAAGCGGATTTGAGAAAGCAAGAATGGTATCCATTGAGCCTACTGAAAGCTTAGAGGCTGGAAAGGAGCTCTCCGACAGTGAACCTGATTGGGGGCTGCTACCACGGTTGCTGGAAGAAGAGCCCGTAGTGCGCCATGCTGTGGATACGCGTCACGACATAGAAAACTTCGTAGTTCCCGAAGAAGAACTTGATAACTAAATTGTTTTGTTTAAATATTACGTGATAGAGATGCGTCGGTACATGTACAGATCTTGTGCATTTTGCAACAATACAACTTCGAAAATATGGGGTCTGAAGTAGGAGATCTCAAATACGGTATCCATCATAAGGACAGGGAGTTAGTAATGTAACATTATTTCTTCAAGAATTGAGCTCTCGGCCAATCAAATCCCAATATACAGTGTAGAATCATTCTCTACAGATCCTGTGTGAAAACCGATATTGTCTCGCAAGTCTGTTCAAGCTATAACGACAGCAACAACCCGACTGATCTCGGTATTAACGACCAACCGGATTGTTATGATCCAGGTCCTTAGCAGTACAGCTCTTTGACAGATCTAAGGATGAAGCGTAACACAAATACACTACTTTCCTATTCTCAGTTATCTGCTCAGCTCACTACTTGCTGTCCTCGTTACCTCTAGATGTCTGGTTTGAGACTGAGGCTTCTTACATATGCACAACTCACTCAAGGGAGACCAGGTCACAATTCTCAGCGGTGTCATTGCCTGTTCCCATGCCTGGTCCCGGATCATGGAAGCTACTTGAACGCACACTTGGTCGTGCTTCAACTACAGTGTGGGTGTCAATCAGCGCTGGTTCTCAACACGCCCCCTCGGACGCTCGCGCCGGAACACTTAGCCGCAGGCTCGGACGTCATGCCAATCAGCTGACAATATCTCACAAGGTTGCGCTTTGCCAGCGGCTTCGTAAACATATCTGCCGTGTTGTTCGTGCCATCAACTTTGTAGATTTGCAGATGATCTTTCTTGATCTGCTCACGAACATAATGCCAACGAAGTTCAATATGGCGAGTCTTGCTGTTGTAAGTGGGAGCTTTGGCGAGCGCGATTGCTGAGTTGTTATCAACTCCCATGGTTAACTTAGTCTTGACCTCGATCATTTTTAGAGCTTCGTCTAGCATGTTAGCAATCCCACGCCCTTCCATGGTTGCTTCACAAGTGGCTACGTACTCGGCTTCAGCAGTGGACATTGCCGTGATACTTTGTCGTCTGGCCGCCCAGGAGACAGCACCTCCAGCGATGGTCAGCACGTACCCAGTAATACTCTTACGACTGTCTGGGTCATTGCCCCAGTCTGCATCACAGTGTCCGCTAATGACAATTTTATCTGTAATTTCATCGCTTGCAGAGTACATTATACCTGCCTTGCTTGTTGATATCAGGTAACGCAGAATGCGTTTCAATGCTCCACAATGCTTCTTCGTCGACTTACTCACAAATCGACTCAAGTAACCCACGGAGAAAGCGATATCGGGTCGAGTACTGGTAGCTAGATACATTAGCGATCCTATAGCTTCTCGGTAATCGAATGAAGGGGTTTCTTCATCTTCACTTTCGTCACCCGATTTGAACTTGGCATTGGTCTCCATTGGGGTAGCACTTCCGTGTGCGTCACCGAATCCATATCGCTCAAGCACTTCCTTGCAGTATTTTTCTTGGTGAATCCATATTTCATTATCGTTTTGTGTCACTTGAATGCCTAAGAATTCCTGAATTAAGCCTCCGTCCTTGAATCCATACTTCTCGTCAAAAGCAGCAAACAAAGAGGTCTTATGACTTTCAGAATTTGTAGCGAGAACCACATCATCAACATACAACGGTATCAGAGAGAACACTTCGTCTTTATAGTACGCATAAAGACAAGGCTCTGTTTCCGTGCTGTAAAACCCTTGTGACTTCAGAAATGAATCCACTTCTTCAAACCACTCAGCTCCAGATTGATGTAGACCGTAAAGAGCTTGGTCCACTCGGTACACCTTTCCAACCGGGCAGGGGAATCCTGGAATTCCTCGCACGTACTGCTTGATCTTCAGTCGGGCATTGAGATAGGCGGTGTCAATATCCCCTTGATAGAGAGTCAAACGTAGCTTGGCAGCTATTGCAAGCACCACTCTAAATGTAGCCATTCGAGCTACA
This sequence comes from Phytophthora palmivora, assembly GCA_008079305.1. NCBI lineage: Eukaryota > Oomycota > Peronosporomycetes > Peronosporales > Peronosporaceae > Phytophthora > Phytophthora palmivora. The sequence goes on along the minus strand of VOQZ01000491.1, from coordinate 53,111 downwards.
GGAGAGAAACTTAGCACATAGTCGATTCCAAATCTTTGATAGTCACCACGTCCTACTAGACGAGCTCTCCATCTTTTGATAAATCCATCCGGGTCAGACTTAGCACGATAATTCCACATAGTGCTTAATATGTGCGCTTCGCTGGGCATTTCTGATTCGTCAATCAGTACGAATACACCTTTTGAGAACATGGCTTCCACTTCTTGACGCATGGCTTCTTGCCATTGCTTTTGCTGGGGGCAACGCATTGCTTCCCTGTACGTTTTTGGTTCCTTCACTTCTTTGGAGTGCCACTTCTTCGCGTCTGACTCAAGCCGCAAGCTTTTTCCAGGTTCTCTTTTGCAGAAGCTAGCGTACACGTGGAAATCATCAAAACGTTTTGGCGAACGCCGTTCTGCTTCACTGCGTAAGATCATTCCCTGAGGTTCATTTTCGGCTAATCGTTGTCGCTTAGTTTCTTGAACATCATCTAGCTCTGCTTGAAGAGGTGATCGTTGAACACCAGTTAAATGTTCCGGTATCATGCAAACATCCATACCATTTCCAGAATCTACAGCAACTGTCTTGGCAACAGGAAACTTTGTCAGTATCACTGATATCCTTGTCAAAGTTACCATTTTCGTTCTGTAAATTCATTACTGGGTAGGATTCCACAATGTCGAGCTTTTCCCAGGGTGGACGTCGAGTCCAATCACCATCGTCGTTACTTGGTGGCTCCAACTCGGTCTCTTCTTCTTCTTCTTGCTCTGGCAGATCGCCATAAATGAAAGCATCTGACACGTCCATCCTGTTCAGATGGGGGAATCCGGTCCGACCATTTTCACTAACAGTTTGACTGCGCTGAACCTGGTTCTCCCCGTCGATTTCCCTTTCATCAGTTAAAATTGGCGGTATTGGCTGTATTTCGGGAGATGGGCTGCTAGTCACGATCTCCTTCGCTTGTTCTTCTTCACGTGGAATCTCCTCGTCCTCGTGGGGATATATTCTTTGCTGGACAGCGGTTCCCGTCCTCTCTGTCTCGATGTCTTCAAGCAGACTGGGGTCAGGCGGGGCTTTCTCCTCCGAGTCATCTTCGACGTCGGGATTTAGTTCGTCGGTAACATCTTCTTCCTGAGATGGCCAGAATGGGATGACGGTGTCAGTAGGGATTTCCGTCTCTGCATTTTCACCTCCTGTTGGTATCTCCTCAAGGTCTTCATAGTCTGGAAGATCTGGGTCAATTGAATCTGTGGACATAGGCGAAATCACATCATTCAACACCTCACTTCCACTGAGACTATCGTTGTCTCCACCTCCGTTGCCGTTGTTGAGTTCCGCACCCTTAATATTGAATATCCAGTCTGCAACTGACGTTGAGTAATTATCTCCATAACGATCCTTGTAGACAATGTCCTCGTTAATGAATGCGTGTTCCACATGCTGCACGACATGTTCAGGTGGATAGTATACTTCGTATCCAGCTTGGCCTTCTAAATATCCAACGAGGAAACCAAGGCGGCAATTGTCATCCAGTTTCTTACGCGATGGTCCTATTGGCTTATGAACATACGCAATAGAGCCAAATTTCTTGATGCGATGCATGTCAGGTTTCTTTCCTTTCATCATGCGGTATGGTGTGTCTGTCACTGTTTGGTGATAGGAACGATTTCGCACATACACAGCCACCTTCAGCGCGTGCGTCCAGAAAGACATCGGTAGTCCAGCCGCGCTGAGCATCGATTTCAGCATGTGAACAAGAGTTTGGTGCACTCTTTCACATGGATTGAGGTGCGAACTTCGGGCAGGATTCGGCAAGAATTCGATTCCTTTCTTGTGGTACCAAGTAGTCATCTCCTCGTTATTGAATTCACGTCCACCGTCGGTGATCACCTTGGTCACCTTGAAGGCAGGGAATTGTCGATCAGCCCACTCAATGTATCTTTGCATCGCCGGGTTAACTTCCGGTGCTTCCTTTGACTTGAGTGGGTAGACTGTCGTGTATCGCGTGTAGCCGTCCAAGATAACTAGTACTGGCTTCTGATTCCCCGATGATGTACGTGGTTCAGGGAATAACAAGTCCGCAAAGATAACTTCATTTTTGCGTTCGATTCCACGATCTAGTCTGTTTTGGGCTGAAGGTTTCCGTTCCTTCCCCAAATGACACGCTTCACAGTCGTCGAACGTTCGCTGACGGAGCATCATTCCTTTAACGAGATCTCTATCAACCATAATCTTCACGAACTGTGGGCATAAGTGACCCAGTCGTTCATGCCACCTTTGTAAAGCCGCACAACCATCCGCTGCTGAGATGTTGACTTGTGGCTGATGCGTAGGAGCAGGAAGGGTTTTGTTCGACTTGGCTTGTTCACACTTCCCTGTTAGAAAAGCGTTCTGCACCGTAAAAGTAAATAGTCCATACTTATCACGCCCAACGTCTAGTAACTTCTCCTCGTCATTCCAGAGCTCGTACATTCTTGAGCCAGAGCGACCGTGGTACTCAACAGTATAACCTTGGTCCTCGGCCTGGGTATGTGACAGGAGGTTTTTGCTGTCTGGTACGTGAAACGCATCTTGTAATGTTAGTACGACGTCCAACTTACCTCTTTTAACTACAAGTTGCACGGTTCCGTGGCCGACCGGAGTCGCCTCGAACTTCTTCTTAAAGCCACGCACGCAATCTGCGTCATTATCAAAAAACTCGTAGTCGACAAAGTATCTTCTGTCTGACACCATGTGAACGTTGGCTGCGTTGTCAAAGCACCATTCCGAGATTGAGTAGTCATCGGCACTTGCATTGACCGAAAGATCCTTACTGTCAGGCTTAATTTCCGCCGGATCGCGGGTTACTCCAGCACTTGACGGAGTTTTCTCGACAGTGCAACCACTTGTAGTTGATAAGGTTTTGACTTCGCCTTCATCATGAGCCTGCTCACGCCTAGTGTATGTTACGTGCTTCTTGTCCGAGACACCTGATGGCTCGTTTGCCTTCTTAGAGCAGTCTTTGCCCATGTGTCCAGTCTTGTGACAGATGAAGCAGCTACCCTGCTGCTTGTCCAGCTTCTTTGCTGCAATTGCAGCGGCCTTCTCAGGAGTTATTGATCTGCTCACACTGTTTCCTGCGCCTTGTTGCTGCGACTTTTGCTTCTGCCCTTGGTTTTGAGCTTGCAACCGAGATGCACTTCCGTTGAGTACACTCTGTTCACGGTCACACTTGTTATAGCTGTCCATTCGTATGATCTGGTCTCTCAGCTTATCTGGTGTGTCGACTTCACTCGCGCCCGTTTCTACCATGCCTCTCAAACGGTCGAAACGTGGATTTGCGGGCAAAGATTTGATTAGCATGTTGATAAAGATGGGATCCCTTACTTCTGCTTTCAAAGCAGCAAGTTGATCCTTTATCAGAAACATGTTTGTCACATGCTGTTGCACGTCCCAGTTGGGCTTGCACCTCGCAGCTTGCAACTTGTTGAAGAGAATAATTTCTTGGTTCGTACGAGTAGCGGCATTGGCCTTGCCTTCATACCTGTCCTCCAAGTACATCCATATCTCTCTTCCTGTCTTCTTCGTCATGACTTGTTGCCCCAGTTCCATCGAGAGGGACGACATAATGGTATGCTTGACCTTTATCTGCGCATTCTTGAACGTCTTCTTCTCATCGTCCGTTGGTGCGTCAGCCAGGGTCTTCTCGCCATTTGCGTATTCTAGGATATCCTTCTCCGCAAACGTAAGCTCCATCATGTTCTTGTAGTACGCCCAGCACTGACCGTGCCAGTTGACAGGACCACCGTTCTTGTTGAGTTCAACCTTGCTTGACATCTTGGTTTCTTGAGCACTTGATACCTGCGATCTCGCAAGCTTTGGGCTCATAACCCTGTTATGATCCAGGTCCTTAGCAGTACAGCTCTTTGACAGATCTAAGGATGAAGCGTAACACAAATACACTACTTTCCTATTCTCAGTTATCTGCTCAGCTCACTACTTGCTGTCCTCGTTACCTCTAGATGTCTGGTTTGAGACTGAGGCTTCTTACATATGCACAACTCACTCAAGGGAGATCAGGTCACAATTCTCAGCGGTGTCATTGCCTGTTCCCATGCCTGGTCCCGGATCATGGAAGCTACTTGAACGCACACTTGGTCGTGCTTCAACTACAGTGTGGGTGTCAATCAGCGCTGGTTCTCAACACGGATGACGGTGGTAGCAGCACAACGTGCTACAAGATTGCAACTTCCCGCATTGTTGAATATTGGAATGCCGAGTAAAATATCTAGGGCTTATGTAACGCAGAACACGATAACAATTTATAGTATACCCGGGAAATTGAAGCAAGGTTAATCACACAGCGATGCGGGGGCCAACCCGCACGGAAGTAGTTGCCTAGTGTATTGATGTAGTTTTGCCTCAGCAAATTGTAGAGTGAGCGATACCATGAGTCGGGCGGTCACTAGCTCGTCCTAGCTCAAGCTTTGCTGTCCACTCAATCGGAGCGACAGGAAGCTTGACGTGGGCATGCATTCTAGAATATGTAGTTGGCTTTACTAAATCCTTATGCAGTCTGTGATATCAAATGATAGCGAAGTCCTCAGCTGACTTGCGTCGGACACTTTGGTCGGCAGCAACGTCCTCAGCTGTACCTCACCTACCAATCCGTATGCCCACCCATTGTCTACTGCCCAGTGGCTGTTTGACACATTAGGGTGGACTAACTTCAGGTCAAAGCTGCGGTAACGCTAAGCTGATATATTCAGCGCACACTACACAATTACGACAGTTAGGTTGTAGACCAGCTTGGCTTGCAACTCTAGTCTTAGTTCTGTTTACTACAACGCTGCTATAATCTATAAGTACACATAATATATTTAGCTGCTGCTCGATGGACACAACTTTGAATCAAGTGAGGCTGATCAGCACTTATTAGAACGATGTTAATTTTCAGTACAGTATATCATTTTCTAAAACCATGTCTATTGTAATGTTTGAGCAAACGTTACATTTTAAGGGGTGTTCTAAACTATAGGTGTGCTTAATTTTTAGTCACACTTATTATTGGCTAAAAGGAACGCAAGCGTTACTCTGCGGGTTTTCAGCGACTTTCAGAGGTAAATACCGACTTCCCTTTGTCATGACGGGTACCCATTCTTGGGGATGGACAGCGGATCTAAATCATTGATCTTTGGAGATGAGCATTGACATGAGTAGTATTTTACGACGTTTGGGGGAGTGGAGATTCGCTGCCTACAGAAGTGCTTCAGCGTCGCCCGGATATCATTGCAGAGCTGAAAATGATTCACGACGTCAAGCTTCAGCTGATCAGTGTACGAGCCCTTTGCATACTTTGCTTCCTTTCGTCTGCCTCTTTCCTTTAGTCGCCGGCGCACAGTAGGCTACGCTTTGGAGCAGGAGGCTCTACCTGGTCTTCGCGCTCCGACATCCGAATCTTGAATGAAGCGACGCTACGGAAATTACTTGCCGAACTTCAACAATCGAAGCTGTCCGTCTTGAGATCCGTCCGTCTTAACAAAGGAAAGTCGGTAGAGATGTTAACGATTTAATTTTATGATTGACCTTTTCGATTCAATCGGATATTCACAGTGCCTTGTCGACCCACTCTTCAAAACGATCGAGTAAGTTTAACCCAATTCAACCCGAATCAAAACGGTTTGGCTGTGCAACATTTCAACATATTTTTAGTCAGCGCTTATCCCTAACAACGTTATTACAGGAAACATCGTTAAAATTGAATAATCGATTTAATGGGTCCATTCGACTTCGATCGAGTCGGTTCAGAACGTTTGTCCGGATCCGAATACAAGAGAAAGCGCTTCCAACTCAGGTGAATACAGGTCGCATATGCATTCCGATATGTGACAATTTATTACGGACTTCGGCAATGGAAAATAGTCCTGTAAATGCTGTGAACATGAGGCTAAAATGTAGATGTGAAATCAGAAAGCCCACTCTACTATGCGAAACCATATCAAAACTTTGCTTGCAAGGTAGTCACGACTGTCAGCATCAAACCCCGTACAACATATATTATCCGTCACAATTCGCTGTTTACGGGACTTGTACGCAAGCGTACTCCCATTTAACTACAACAGCAACCTTGTGATCGAATAGCGGCCATCGCTTCCACTATCCAGATCAGCGTCAGCAAAGGCGACGCAGGACCGGTGTCTCCCCTTTTACCACACAAGCTCATAGCTGGTGATGCCTTGAAGATACCGTAGTACCCATTTTGCTATAACATAGTTATCTTTTGTATAATTATTCAGATACTTACCAAGACTGCTGACCGCATTCGCAACTTCAGGGCAAGTGCACTGCACTAAGTACTCAAGACAACTAGCAATAACCCGATACGGTATTATAGGGCCATTAGCACCATCGTCGTCATCTGGAGCTGGTAATGATAAAGTTCCAAGAGCTTGTGGTGTCGCTTCTGCGCGGCACTGGTCCATCTGAAATCTTTCCAGAATCTTCTGAATGTAGCCACTCTGTGAGATCCAATTAGCTTATCTTGGAATGTATGTTATCTCCATAGCTAATAATGGTGCACAGGTCCTTGATTTTGAACTTCCGTTCAAGTTCGATGACCACAGGTTTCACATTCTCATCGCTTGCGGAAATCAAAAGATCATCAACATACACAATCACCAAGATTGGACCCCCAATTACTGTCCTCGAGTACAACCCATTACCCATCTTAGATCTCTGAAATCCTAGCTCCCTGATATTTTCATTCAACATCTTGTACCAAATCAACGGCGCTTGTTTCAGTCCATACAGGCTACGTAGAAATCTACAGACACGACCACTACCATCATCGAAGTATCTCAGTATCTCCATGTAACTATGACATCAATCGATTGGGCAATTCAAAAAGCAGTCACAAAGGGAACGTGATGGCAGCCAAGACCGAACTGTAGCACCAAGAGTAGTATCAGCTTCACCGCTTCAATGTCATCACCGTAGCGTAGGTCTCCTAGAAGTTAATAACAAATTTCTGCTGGCAACACTTTATCGTTACACGAGCTCGATCACTTAACCTACGGTATTGTGCTTTCCTTCAAATACTCTACAAGTTCCCACGTGTTATTCCTCATGAAACCCACATATCCCTTCCCCATAGCTTCCTTCTCTTGTGCTTAACATGGAACGTTTAATGCTTCTTGCACATTTTGAGACTCTAACAGTAGATTAACATATTTAACGACTAGACTGGCAGGTATGTCAACATCATAATCCTAAAAGTAAACGTTCGGGTGTCGCATTCATTGTGAACGTCTAAACGATGTCGAACGTACTGACGTAGCAGGGCTTGTTCCTCTCCACCCATCGCTATCGTCGTCATCGTCGTCGGCTTCAGTTTTGCTCCTAACATAATGTTAACCATCGTACCCAGCGATTGACTGCGTCAAGTCTGCATGATCACCAACCCCAACTGACCAGTCCTCGCCCCAGGTTGCCCATAGACCCATCATCTCCAACCGCGACATATCCACCATGGCGACTTCCCACCGGTGGTGAAACTTCATGACAAAGCGGTTTTGAAGCAGTATTAGCGTTACCAATGTCAGGTGAGTCAACTACATCACACACGACACCTTCGCCATTGAACGTCTCAAATTAAAAGTACTATCTCTCTATTAGAGACTGTGATGCACTCGCAAATGCCGGTGAGTCGGTACCGCAGTACTACCCTCCAGAACATTTTCAACTCGTCGCAGCCTTTGTCCAGACACACGTGTACATGCAACGTCACGTTCTCCACCCATCCCTGTTAGAACATCATCAATAGGATCACCGCAATGACTACGCGTCATGAGATGGCTATCATAGTCGACAAAGGTTTGCTTGCACTTGTTTGCACATGTCGCAGGATTCTGTCCTGGCAAACGAATGAAAGGAACATTCATTGGTAGGCCATGGCGACCGCTTCATACCGGTCTGATATGAGATGTTTCTCAAAGCTACGTTCCTCTGTCCTGTCTTCCAGAAACGTGACCATATCGAATCCAGATCTCTTTCTATTTGTCAAATTCAAAAATCTGTAGCTTTAGGAGTGTTTGGTATATCCTAAGAAAATGCCAGGTTTAGCAGGATTTTCCAGTGTTTTGCACGTAACTTCTTTGGTGTGAATACTAACACAACGATCCCCACCTGCGTATCGAAATCACATCTGGCTTCGAACCGAATCGATGTAAGTAAGTTTTATCTCTATTCAGCGCTCCGATTCCACAAATGTTGACCACCTCAACTGCGAAACCAAACGCCTCACCCCATAAAGAATCAGGCATATTCACAGCTGTGAAAAGATCGAGCTCGAGCAACTACCACTCCGTTCATTTTCTCTACGAGTCCATACTCTCCTGGACTAAACGAGTTCGTCCAGGTGAACTCGATTCTATTCGATTTACAAAGTTCTTCATCGCCAGATTCAATAACGCACGGTTTTGTCTGAACAGAGTACTTTAATGCGGTGATCTTGAGCTATAAGCCGCTTACCGTTTATCATGACGACCTCCGTCGCATCTTCCTTTAGATGCATGCGAAACCCCCACCGTTATCTACTAGCTTCGTCTTGCACTAAAAACAAATTGAAAATGTCTATAACCATCATAGATAGTCATTTCCATGTAGCACATGTCACTCATTAGCTTGTCATACGTTCGAGTGGCACGACGCGTAACAGTCTCTGTGTATGACATCCTTTTCATCTTAGACATCTTGTACATCCATCACGGAGAGGTCGTGTTGTCATGCAATTTGCTCCCCATGCAATCTGCAGCATCGCGTCTCGCCATTTGTTGTATGATTGGAAAATTTAGGTGAGCGTAGCGCAGATGTAACCGTTCAAATAAGGGTATGTTACTATTAGATTATTGTATAACTGCTGCTAACTCGCGTTGTGAACACTTAGTTTCGCTTGCATATTGTAAACAGCGACTGCTGTCGCCTTCAAGCGATAACGACCATTAGACTTCGACAGCAGTAGCTCCAAGCGATCTACGAGTTACCAACACATCCACCGAGAATCAATAAAGCCAAACTATTTATTCCAACCTTCCGTTTTCATCTTATCCAAGCTCAACAAATTGTCTGAAGCTTCTGGTGTCAATTATCTCTTCGTGCCCGAGGAATGCAAATTTGCGTTTTGGTACTATTGCTGGGCGACTACGTGTTTTAAGCGAAAATAAAGCGTGTCAAACAGAAAAAAGATCGTACAAAATAATCTGAAACTAATTGAAAACGGCCGAAAAAAATCGACGCAAACAGTAAAAAGGCCATTTTGAGACGTGATACGAAAAAGAACAGAGATTGGGCGACGGTGGAGCCAAGGGCTCATGCGATGTAGACGACTACACACCTTTAATGCATACGCCCTGCTTGCACGCTGCGACTGCCGCGCTCACAGGTCCTATCAGCACGGAGGATTTGTCACCGCTAGTATGTTTTGTGCTATATGTCATCTGAAGTGGTGGACATCATCGTAGAAAACACAAACAAGCATACCATCAATGAATGCTAAGAATTGGAGTCTTTTAAGCCAAGATGAGTTGCTGACGTGGATTGGTATTGTAATTGACATGGGTATTCATCGAATTTCCCGCCCTCGCGAATGTTGAGCACATGGTCCTTCACTGCCCTAGTTCCCGTGGACGGAGTACATGCGGTATGGCCGTTTGAACAAATTCGGTGGTTTATTCACATTTCAGACATAGAAAATGACGAATCAGATTGGTGCTCAAAGTTAAAACCTCTCTTACCAGCAGTACAGCAGAACTTTCAACTGCTTTTCATACCTGGATCTAACGTAAGTGTCGACGAAATGATGCTTCGTTTTTTAGGCCGCACAACACACACTATCCGAATGAAAAGCAATCCGATTTCAGAAGAATACAAAGTTATGGCACTGTGTCATACGTTTTACTGCTATTCATTTGAAATTGTGTCCCATATGGTAGCTGCCGACGTTCCTCGCGTGCACGGTCTTAGTGCTACGGGACGAATTGGAGCACATTTGTGCAACCAGTTACTTTACACACAAATGCGCTTCAACGTTTTCGTGGATAATTATTTTTCATCTATTCCGCTGTTCGAGCATTTAAGAATTCTCAGGATAGGGGCTTACAGTACTGTGCAGTCCAATTCCGCAAAATATCCAAAAGAAATGTGGTTCAGAAACGATTAAAATAAAAAACACCCTTGGAACACAATTAAGTTCATGGCGGTCGGCAATGTTTTAGTAATTTTTGGATGGACAATGGTCCAGTTCAACTGCGTTCTACTATCCATCGTGTGAATGGGCAACAGTGTTTAGTTGAACGAGAATGTAAAAGACCGAAAATCACTTTAACGAAAGGAGTTGGAATTCCACTTCAATTTAGAGACTCTGTACGCAACGATTTTGCTATCCCTCGCTGCATTGACGACTACGATCTTTTCATGAATGGTATGGATGTTGCTGACCAAACCCGGTCATCTTTCTTCTTATTTCGGCAGTTCGTTTTCAAATGACCAACGTTGTCACATGGATAGTATGCACGAGCCTCTGGTTTGTTTACGATTTGTTGCTCTTCTTTATTCCCCTTGACCTTTTATCGACCTGTACGTTTATAGTTTTCACCACCCTGGCCTTGTTTCGTATTCGGCTGGGGCTGCTGCGAATCACCTTGGGTTCTCTTGACATAAGCAAGTATGTGTAGGTTTCATCGCGTCCTCAACTACCACTCGCTCGCCAAGAGCTGATTCCGCGAATAATGTATTCACCACTTGAGCACCAGTAGATACGGGATGTATAGCACCACTATCACGTACAACATAGTGTTTAGAAAACTGTCACATTACGTCTCGGTGGGTCCGCGACACTCGTCCGAGTAAGCTCCCTGCGTAGTCTTCAACAGTTACATCCTTGCCAAAATGCAACAATCTGCGGCGTAATGTTTCCATCCTTATCCACTGATTAATCGCTTTACCAGGTGTATAGCAATTAGAAACGGACTCATCACGAGGATGTTATTCGAGTAGTCACGTTTGGTTTGTCTATCAACAAAACGATTCCGCATCGTCTCGACGCTCTCTTCTTGACAAATAATTTCAGCATCTGTGCTTGGCACTTAAAATATGATCGCTTCCCGAGCGGTGTTGTCCCTCTCTGCAAAATCATAATTGACTGAGGGTCAGTCCGATATCAACCATCAACCACACCCAACAACCGAGTCGAGTCAAAAATGTACGTAGTTGGAATTCCTATAGATCAAAACTTCCTCTCATAATCGGCGGTTAATGAAATATATCTAACTTCAATGATGCAGTCCCAATACGAGATGTTCCGACACTACCGCTGCTCACCTTATACCAGCTGCTACAGTTGTATACCTTCCGCCAGGTTAAGCACTGAAGATACCAGTACCGTATATAACAGCGATCATGTAACACTCAGTACTATGGTCGTCCTTGGTAAAAATGTCTTTTTACGTCACAACGGCCAAACTCACAAAGTGACACCCCGTCTTACCACCAACCTCCGTCCTCAAGAAAACAGTAATTTTTATTATTTATTATGTCAACTCAACTACCCCTGAAGGAGGTGACATGCCTGTTGCGAACACACCTTCCATATCGCGCGGACCTGTTGCAGTTAGGCCTGCTTTCAGAAACCCGTTGCGAATAGCGACTTCCGTGACCTCTTCCCACGCTTGTAGTACTGACTTAGCAATATGCCGACGCTTCTGAGCTGCATCCGTAAAAATACCATTAAGGATATCATACTTCATGTAGACATCTCTGAGCCTGTTCTTGAAAGGCGTCATCGCGGAATCACCCATGGGTTGTGACAGCTCTATAATGCCTGGGGGGAGCGACTCGCCTTTGTCTACTCGATCTAATGCCTTAATCTTGTTACCATTCTTGGTGCTCAGCTTCCTACTCGCTGTCATCGATGAGATGACAGGATGGGTGGTGACCGTAGTAACATCAGCATCACCCCATATTCAGTTTTTACGAGAGATTTTACGCGAACTTAAAAAACGTTTTACGATGTTACATGATCGCCGTTAAATGCGGTACTTCCATAAGCACCTACCCCCGGATTAGCCGATCTTCCACCAGGCGTTCCTGTCCGTAACCCAGCCAAACACTTCCACCAGAACCAAAAGCAAAAGCAGAAGACAATCCAGTACAGTAGTTTCCCCCGTTTCTGCCGCAGAACCAACACCAAAAATACTACAATGTAATCCACTGAAAGGAAGCACCTCAACAGCACCAGAAACCCCAGCAGCAATACCAGCTTGAGAAGGTGTTTCGGCAAACGTCATCACAGTAGACTCACTTCCTGTTGTTGTATCGACCTGTGAAGTCAATGTCGCGCTTGTAATTGCAGCTCCATTGCCTAGCCGGTAGTGAGTTGCTCTTTGTTTTTCCACTCATGGTAGCCACTTGAAACTCAGAGTGTTCGGTTTGGCGCAATCTGTGAAGCTTAGCTACAGAGTACCAAGTATCCACACACGAGCTTAAAAGAAACAGTAACTAGGACACGTGCTTCCCACGTAGAACGCTTGAGATTGAGGAGGAAACCTCGATGGTGACAACCCCCTCGATATACAATTAGTATACATCCAACAATCATATAGGACTACTGTAGACAGCGACTGTGCATGAGCAGCTTCAACATCATGTTAAGAGTTTGCAGAGCCCGTCATACCTCGTCACAAAGATGATACTTCGATGCCTTGTCGCACAACATATCGGCGCAAGTTGTAGAAGCATTACCGCAGATATGTGGATCTTTGCGGCAAGCAAAGGGTATATGGTGTTCAAAATGCATTGGATTGATGAAAGCTATTACCTACGTAGCGTCATTCTTGCCTTTTTGTGGGTTGAATATTCACACACAGATCATCGACTCGCAGACCATTTGCAGGATGTAGTGAAAGCAATGGACTGAGCGCTTACTCTCAGTTACCACGGACAATGCAACTAACAACAATACCATGATGGACCCTATTAATACCAAACTACCAAATACCGTTTAGTAGTCCATGGAACTGGATCTAGACGTACAAAGCGGGTTGCCTCAGGTATTGCAGTTGACCTGTGTTAACGGGAACGAATTGCAAACGACCAGATGAAAGTGTTGTTGTCGTCGAGTGCTACACATGCATTTCCAAACGATGGATCAACCATGGATCTGTTAACCGATGCAAGCGATGCAGGTTGGTCAGTCCTGGTGACACAAGTCGTGCATTGGCTGCAGTGCAATGAAGTTCACGAACAATAACATGAGTTTCTAATCTATTTGAGTGGAACGTTTACGGGATCTCAAAGCAACTGGAGCATAATCGAAAAGGAAACGTATCCTATAATATGTGTTTGTGAAAAACTGAGCTACCTCTTACTACGCCCTGGAGTTTTTCGTCTCTACTGTGATCATCGAAACCTAGTGTAAGTTTTCGCACCTGGTAAGGAAGTAATGAAGCACATAAGAGGAAAATTGTTGAGATGGTCAATCAAACTAATGGAATAACGTTACGACATCGAACACGTGGGGAATCGAACACATGGACCGATATACTCTCAAGGTGTGCCGGTAGCCACGATCCTGCAGTGATTTGAAGGTAATGCAACTTAGAAAAAGAACTCGTGACGTGGCTATAGGCAACCGTCAACAACAAAAACGGCATCTTCGAGGCGGGAATAAGCCAGTGACCTCCTCGTCGCAGCAAATCTAGAGACCTTTACCACGACCACAGCAAGTACGACCCCTGGATGACCCTGAATTAAAATTGGCACTTTCACAGATTTTGTGTGAAATAAAGCAGCAGCGCGTACACGAGCGACCCCACTGTAACAGGTGATGCTGAAAAGAGTTTGGGGATCATGGCCAAATTATGGATACCAAGTAATGCTCATGAACTCGTTCAAAGGTTATAGCACATTGTGGTTCATAGGCCCATCGCGGACGTGATGCAATGATGACATATATTAAGAGATATTTCGCGGTACGCCATTTACGTGCACGCGTTGACCGTTTCTTCTCGGCTTGCTTAATGTGCAAACACGTGAAAGGAGGGAAGGTTATTCAGCCTCCATTGAGGCCTATGTATTGTACAAATGAACGTAATGATGCAATGCATTTCAACTTTTTGTCGTTGGGCGACAGTTTTTCGAGCGATAAATACATACTGATACTGAACATGAAGCAACTAATTTTACAGAGGTCACACTTTGTGCAAATCCGACCAGTACCGTGGTGGTGGAAGCGATGTTTGCTTGGTACAGTAGGCTTGGGCTACCACCGCTTTGGATCAGCGAGCAAGGCTCTCATTAAAAAACGGGGTGATGACAGCGTTATGTACGCGTTTCAAAGCACGACATGAATTTACCATTGCACACTCTCCTTGGGTCAATGGTAGTGTTGAGAGGGCAAATCGAGACATCGGGCAAGTATTGTGTGTTCTGTGTCTCGAGTACATGGTTGACACTCTCGATTGGACATTTTTCATGCCGATAAGTCAATCCATCCTAAACCAAACACCGGTTCCATCACTTGGAAATCGAGCTCTTCTGTTCTGTGGCTGGCCATTGCCTTCGCCCTTAGCACTTTGCATGGACGCCACCCAGAGGAAAATAATGGAAATACCTACCCAACCCGACGTTATTGGAACATGGTTAGAAGAACTACGAAATAGCATTCGTAATTTGCACCAACCGATAACGGAGGAACGTGAACGACAGGCAGTTCTCAACCAACGGAACCAAAAACGTGCACACCGACCGAACTTTGACGTTGGATACTATCTGTTACGGTCGAGAGTAGACCAAAACCGCCACGACAAACTACTAGTCACTTGGGTAGGCTCCTACCCGTTATGCGAGCAGACGCTCATTCTTTCGCTGTATTCCATTTGCTAATGAGGGAGGAGGTGGACGTCCACCTTTCACGATTGGAATTCTACGCCGATGGTTCACTGCAAGTAACCGGGGAGCTTTGCAACCACGGTGTTGCTCAAGGGCTGATACTATCGGTGGAGGAATTAAAAGAGATTCGATGGAACGATGCCAAAAACAATTATGAAATACTTGTGAGATGAGAGGGACTTGAACCAATTAAAGACTCATGGGAGTCGACACAACAACTGATCAAGGGCATTTCTGTTCTATTGACCCAATTTGCGTCTACTATGAACGGCAGACAGTTCGAGCGGTATATTGCTGCCCAAATTAACCCAAAGCCGAGAGCAACAGACCGGCCATCCCGGAGAGCACAACAGAACGTGCTGTGTGGACAAACAGGAGTGTTACAGACTTTGGGAGGGCAGTGTAATGGGGATTACTTATTGAAAAGTCTCTACCCACTCATGAGCATAGCAGGAGATGCGATGCCGGGCTGGTAGGAGTTAGGAAAGGACAATAAGCCGACAGGCAGGCCAGATAGTGAATGAGCAAAACCCAATCTACCTACTAGGCCTCATAATAGAAATTGGGTTACCGGGAAGCGCCAGCTTCCCTCCCAGTGCGTATAGTCTCTAGACTCGCTACACTTTCTTGACAAGAGACCTCACACGTCCAACAATTTACGAGCTACCAACAGGTCGGTAATCCATCTTTCTCTTGGGTGGAGAAAAGCTACCATTTGCTCAATCAACAGATCTTGTCACCTCAGCACCTCTGGCGTCCGAGGAGGTTTATTCACTGCTTGATGTGAGTCTCATCCGCCCTCCACGCTTCCTTCACCAACGTGGTGTGCCTCTGCGTCTCCCCCTTCAATAGCACGACCGCTTCCCTGATCGATTCCATGCTGGCTGAAGCCCCTGTCAATAGTGGCAACACCATGGCGTTGTTCGCGACCAACGTCACCAGAGCAACCACTAACCTCCTCTTCACCATTGTCATCACTCACAACACCTACAGACTGGTTGTCGTCTCTGACAACACTGGCTACACCTTTTTGGTATCGTCGTCCGCAACCACTGTTATCGACGCAACAACCCATCACTTGGCCACAACCTCCACTCGCACAGCGTTCAGACTGATCGTCATCGCTGACAACGCTGGGTCCGCGTTGTCGATGACGTCCGAAGCTATCGCTATCCCTGCCTCTGCCAGCTACTTCGGCAATGATGCCGTTATTTTCGACAACACAGTACCTATCGACACAAGCTCTGGTACCGCCTAGCCGTTTAGATTTACCGCTGCTGTCTCCTCCACCGTTGCCACTAGCATATATCGTACCGTCTGCACAAACCCCAGGCCGATGCCGGGTGTCACCAATGATACCGTTCGCTTACTTAGGTCCACCGACACTTCAATAAGCGCTGTCTGCGTCATTTTACGTCTTGACCGCCATCACCAAGATAGTAAATGAGGAGCGCTTCCTCACCTACATATTAATAGAAGTCCACTCCGTCCTTACCGTTAACACCGCTGCCTGTGCGAATATAACGGTACCGCATGTTGAGGTCACGCCCGGGTGGCCATGAAGACCAACTTTTAGCCGGCAGACGGCTCCACACTTTGCTAAATTAGGTAAGAATCCTCGGGCAAGTCCTCTCCCTTCTTGGGGTTTGCATACGTTTGACCGCATAGACGTCGGTCAATTCCAGTCCCTCCTCTAAGCTATATCCTCTTGTCATGAAATCCAGTTCATTTGTGGGACAATAAGATGGATAAATCTATAGATTTGTGAAGCACTGGTTCATTAATATTCAATCTGAAAATGTAAATGCATTTTGTATCAAAGAAAACTACAAACTAATGCAACTAACTATTCCACGAGATCTTTTAAAAATTGAGTGCATTCATTATATTAAATGAAGTCTAATATCGGATGGAACATTTTATAATAGCCAAATGAAATACCCACATCTACGAAACAATACAATCACCAATGTTGTACACTCTTGTACGAGACAATGCATCACCAAATAACATACATCGATGTTCAGCTAGAAAAACACGAGTGCACAGATGCTGTACTATGTGGGCTCCAGTTAATGTTGTCTGTTTGACTGCCCGAATTCACCTGTGCGGACACACATCAATCAACCGCATCTTCTCGAAGACATTCGAAAGGTGCCTCCACACGTTTTTTGCGTGAGCGCGATTTCGCATGATTCATCCCATTTATCCCATTGCATAATGCGCCCACGCGCGCATTCTCCTCTCCATCACGGCCTCCGTGGGTCAACAACATCAGCAGCACATATCCTTCTCTACTCTCATGATTGCGCAGCAGGAAAATACCGTAACCTATAAAAATGGAGCTGAAGCTACCTTTAGTATTCAATTACTTGATTTTGTATAGAATATTTTATCCCCGTTGTTCGCGAAAGGGTTAACCCCTCTTTTAACGGAAAATCGACTTTTGAACGCTCAACTTTTCGTCGTAGCTTACGATCGAACAAATATGCTTGCATTTGTAAACTTACGATTTTCAGTAAAAACGCGATGGCTAAACGTAGCATAAAATCTACAGATGGACGATCAGGAGATTTTACAACCAAAAACGAAGAGCAACAAAGAGGAAACACAGAAGAGGTCAGTGGATTCAAGCACTATACAAAACGCAAATCTTCTATCACACCAATCGTTCATAGTCAGCAGCGTCGCCATCCTGAATATGCTCGCGTCGTGTCTTCTTACGCGACCCAATTTTCCTGAATGCCGCAGCACAACGCGTTTACAAGGTGCTCGGGGATTGCGTTCCCTGTCTCAAAATCCTCATGCTATATCTGAAAGCATGTTTTGGCTACTCCATTGTACTTGCGAAGTGCTTTTGGGTACAAAAACACTTAGCCTCGCCGTTTGAACAGTCGTCACAGAAGTATATCGTCTGGCAAGATTTCTTAGTATCCTCTCGAAGAAAAGCGCACACTATACACGTGCGCCTCCTACGCTTCCGAACGCCTGAGACCATATCCCAATCGTCAAACCGCAGGTGTGTATGCAATGTCTGTCGACGGCGTTTGGGACGCAAACGCCCTGGCGGAAACGGAGGATCGTCCGGTTCAATTGCAAATCATCATGCTTGAGCTGCAACAATTGCTTGTGAAGCATATTCATTCAATTACCCCGTGGCATTGGAGATGTGCCCTTAATCCTGCACGCCTCGTTGTGTGTAGTAAATTCGTTGACCACAGCCATATCGAGGAACCCCAAGAACAGCAATTTATAGTACGTTTGAAATCGAATTGATCTCTGAATAGAATAGGATTGGAGCCATGCACGTCAACTACCCCCCCATCCATCGCCGGTAATACGACACAAGTTTTGGACATTTACCGTGGTTGGTCCCGCTTGCTTCACATTGTGATTGGTCTGTCTTCATCCTTTGATACACCCGTAGCTAGGTAATGAACGAACTTGCAATCCCACCAGTGGCAAGCAATCCTGGTGGGGACCACAATGCAACGGGTAAACGTAAAACCGCCTCGCGCAATACTCCTCGGGCGAGGCTTACGTTACTCAACCACTTGTCTGTCTTAACCTACACGAATGGCCACAGTAGTTCCAATGACACAGGCAGACATCGAGAGTAGTTGAAGCGCCAGCGCAACAGACGAGTAGAAATGATCGATCACAACCAAGCGAAATCCACGTGTATTTTCGTCAACCAGAATTCCCAAATTCCGTACAACGGCAGCAGCACCTGTCGTGTTATCAACTGGCTGCGGAAAGGTGTCGTCTGTATCCCGTGCTCCAACGTATACGTCAAATCTAAGACATATGTTACGACGTTAAATCCCGGTAAGTGCATAGACTTAAATCGAGAAGCAAAATCCGTACCGGTGGCAGTACGCCGTCTTTGAGTCGCAAACCATTAACATGTTAATTCAGTAGAGGTGAGACAGATCAGGCATGAACATGCGCATAGTGTTCCTTCTTGACGTTGCAGGCAACCCCCCTCATCAAACGAAAGCACGGCCTGTAGTTACCACCCCAAAAGGAACCGTTCCTGCAACTCACTAACTCTTGGTCGTAGCTTCCATATACGATCGCGAGCATGAGGTCGCTCGTTGTCCACAAAATGTAAGTCTCGGAGAATAGGTGTACGCCGGTTTCGAGCCATAACATTCCCGAAGATTCCTACCGGCGTTGCTCCATCATCCGTTATCTACTAGTGACTGGAAAATTTCCTTTTATGTAGACAAGGGCGCGAGCAACGAGGAGGTCCACTACATGCAAAAGATCGGACGTGTCGTAAGTCTTCTCAGTCCGCAAACTTCTGCGCAGCTGCTGCCGTGTTTTCGGTGTTAATGGTCTGCCCAACTGCATTTGGTATGATTGCATTCGGGACGCGTGTTCGTTCGCTTTCTGCCTCCGGTTCCTATTTGGTTTCTTTGTGACATGCCTCCAAAGTGATTTAGGCATAGATAAGCAAGGCAAGCGTCGAAACTACTCTGTCTCTTAGCTCCACGATAGGTCCTGCCACATCATTCAGTAGTTGTGGGTAGCTGGTGGGATCGGAATCAAAAGCTGAAGACGGCGCACTCCATGCCGCCGCCCGTAGTGCATCACTGTTAATGTGATTTGTATATCCAATATCCACCAAGCGATTCTATAAACGCCTCGTCTATCAGAGCCAGTTCACCGTCCGAAAGATCGGCCATCCGAAAACTATCGAGTCTGGACAACAACGCCCTCAACTCCATCACCGTCATCACAATTACTTACATCTAAAACCGTAAGTATCCGCCATTTCCCCATCGTTCAACATGTTCCCATCGTCCTCGCTTGACGGGGAAGTCCTCGTGATTGCCATGGGTGGGTCATCTTCGTCAGCCTTTTCCTGCATCTGCAATTGCCTTTGACTTTGTACCACACCCAGCATCAGACAAGAGCCGCTGAAATGCACCGATAACGACTTCATGGTCAGACTCATCCAGCACATGCTGCGAGAATTCCACTGCATTCCTTACTACATCTTGGGATAAATCGACGACTTGTACATGCGCAGCTGGTATGTCGCTCCATCCTCAGGTTCGAAAATTGAATCTAATGATGGTGCCGATAGCACCAGCGAGCATTCGATCTGCTACGCAGATACCGTTTCTCCAAAGTTGTCATCTCGGAGTTGGAAACCTTGCAGTGGGATCTCCGTATCGTCAACAACAACATGCTCTCCGCCGTTACCGTCTTCATTGCTGCCCTCATTCAAACCAAACAGTCCAAACGCGATTGTGAACCTTACAAACGCATCCGCTCCCACAACAACAGTTTGAACACGCTGCCTCTCAAATGCATAACACGCACATAGCTGTGAACAAATTAGTCCCCTCTTCCAGATCGCACTCGTTACGGCCAGGTGCGAAATATCTCCAGTCCGTCGATAAACTCGTCTCATTAGTATCGGTTTTGAGCCTCTGTCCATGTGTATATCTTCGCTGGAGCAATCGGGGATCCGGGTCTATGACAAGATCATCGTCATCGACATCGGGAAAGTCGCTGAAAATTTTTACGTCCAGAAGACCTCCTTGAGCTGACGCCGAAGATGTAGGAAGACCACATTGTGGATCTCGGCCATCTCCTTCGTTTTGCGGCTACGCGCCATCTATCTTACCCGGTCAATTTGATGAATGAGACTGAGTTCTCGGGCCCAGACGGCCACTCATCGATATTCACAGCTTCCCAGTTTACCGCTGTAACGGGGTTACATGAGGGGTACCCCAGATAGGGTACCGCCTCCAGAAGTAGATACGCTTCTGTGAGTATTCGTTTTGTGAATATTCTACCATAAGTGGTGTGGGTCACACCACCGCCACGTAGGTCGGACGGCTGAGGGCCAACCAATAGTATTTGACCTACCTTTTATATAGATATAGATATAGAAAAGTATATTTAATTAGTGATTTGTATTACAGGCCAAGTTATCTAATTAACCAATAGTATAAATAGCCTAAAATCTACTCTAAACTAGCAATTAAGTCTCTTAAGACCAGGGACTAGTGAACCGCAGTTCACTAAGAGTTTGTATACTGTTGATAGCACGCTTCCTCTAAGCAATGCTCGTGTGACCCCGTCACGCACTAAACTGACTATTAAGCTCCCTAATACCAGGAACTAGTGAACTGCCGTTCACTTAGAGTTTGTATATTCTTAATAGCACGCTTCCTCTAAGCTAGGTGCTCCTGTACCCCGTCACACCTGCAATCAGTAGTAAATATCTTAGCATGAAACTTCGGTTGATGTGTCACAGTGTGACAGGTCACACGAGACCTTGCTTAGAGGAAGCGTGCTATTAAGAGTATACAAACTCCTAGTCAACGGCAGTTCACTAGTCCCTGGTCTAAGGAGACTTAATCGTCAGTTAAGCGTAAGTTTTAGACTGATATATTTATAGTTAATTAGGTCATTTGGCCTGTAATACAAGTAACTAATTAACTACAGTTTGTCCTATATATGCATATAAAAGTAGGTCAAATACTGTTGGTTGGCCCTCAGCCACCCGACCTACGTGGCAGTGGCGTGGTCCACACCACCCACGACTGAGTATTCATAAAACGAATACTCTCAGACGTATATCTACTTCTAGAGGCGGTACCCTATCTAGGGTACTCTTAATGAAACCCCGTTACATCCTCCCCCACTTAGATTACAATTTCACCCAACCAATGAGGAGACGGGAAGAGAGCGCCGCTCTCTTTCCTTTCGACATCCATCGACGAGCCACAGTTGTGGCTTTGTGGTTTTATTAAGGCTTTTGTGCCCGCGAGACACCGAGGTTTCCACATCATCATCTCTCAATATGCCCCGGAAGGCAAGCATTCATGGCGCTTCGGAGCCTTCCAAGTCTAAGACCGCGAGGTCGAAGACTGCTAAGGCCAAGTCGAAAGACAAGGCCGCTCCGCGCAAAAAAGCCCGTAAGGCGGCTTCCAAGGCAGCCCGGAAGCCTACCGCTGCGGCCGCCTCACAAGGGGGGAGTCCGCGAAGCAGTCGCTCGCGCTCCTTGTCGCCCGACGACAGGCAGAACCCTCGGTTCGCCTATCGGGGTCATAGTCCTGGGGCGGAGTCCCCTGATTTTGACATCCCAAAGATCACGGGATCAGGATCTGATGGGGACTCTCCTGGATCCACCAAGGATCCAACTCTTTCACAGGACGCTTCTTCGCAGGACGCTCCTGCACAAGACGCTCCTTCACAGGATGCTCCTGTTGATGATACTGAATCATCAGAGGCAAAGGCAGCTTCGACGAGCTTGCCTGCCAAGAACCTTACCATAGGTGAAGGTAAGCCTGGATCCCAACCTGCGAAAGCAGCTCCTTAAAAACAGGCTAATGAGGGTACTGCTGTTGCTAAGAAGCGCGCAGCCCCTGACTCTCCTTCTCGTGAGTCTGGGTTTTCGAAAAGCTAACAAAGTTTGTTCGACTCTTCTTCGGACGGTGCCGAAGAGGAGGAGGCCATTACTGAGCCCCAAGAGATCTCGACAAGCGGCAGGAGCGCTATCAAACTGCTCAACCGCAAGGCGCCTCAGGGGTAGCATCCTCTACGCCTCCCACGCCGGTGTATCCTCGCGGATACTACCCATCGGATGCGGGGTCTGGGTCCCCTACTTTCCTGGAGCACCTCAAGGCTCCTCGTGGTCTTAACCATGGGGCACTTCACGTGGCGCCTATGAGCGTGCCTTGGTTCAAGACGAATCACTCTTTGTCAACGACATTGAGGCAGCTAGGTGTGTGCTGCTTGCACCACACCGAATTCCTCTCATGGAATTTACGAGTTTTCGGAAGAAACCGGAAGACTGTGGTGGGCTTTTTCCCATGTGGGGGTACCCTTGGGTACAGCCCGAAAACACCACGGCCCAATCCCAGGCAGAAGACCTGTTCTGGAGATGGGTTTCTCTAAAGAACTTTACAGTTCAGGAGTTGAATGAGCTCCGAGAAGATTGCTTGCTGTCCTATGTTTTGGACCAGCGAGATCTTCGCATTGCATTTGCCCACTTAATGGCAACTCCACGCCGTTATGGAGGGACTTAGACTGCTGTCTAAGTCCAGCGCTCAGGATGAGCGCGGGCACGGTTCCGTCAATCCAGGGACCGTACACCGTAAGGCGGCTAAGAAGCCGTGGACTACTTACGCCCCGGCTATTGATCCCAAATCTCAACAGCCTTCGGGCAGTCAACCCGGAGCCGGTCTTCCGGCTCCCACGAGTTCTGTGACGAGGGGTATCCCCGCCACTTCACAGCAGCTGGCGCTTCCCAGAGCGCCGCTGCTCTCGGACGACCCGCTCCACATGGAAGTGGAGCTCGCCGTTCCGATCAAGGAGGGCAGGAGGAGCTCTCGCACGCGTTTGAGTACGAGGCTCCTTCTCAGCCTTATCCTTCTGGACCCTCAACTTCGGATCGGAACTCTGTGGGGTCCCTGTTAAGCGACGAGGTCCGTCAGCTTCAGGATCGCGTGTACGCGATCGAGATAGATATTATTCTGGGACCTGGTGGTCCGGCTGCCTCTCAGGCTGGCTAGCCGGGGACCCTTAAGGCCCTTCGTCGAGAATTTTACGCCCTTAGTCGTGAGACTCACGAGCTCCATGGGAGCGTTGGCCGCCGAGTTCCGGCTTCCGCCCTGAAGGAACTCCGTCGAGGCTTAGACGCACGATGTACATGGTCGGATGCCCTCATATGAGCCGCAGGGGTATTCGTACCACTCGGCTTATGGGTATAGTTCTTACCCGAGCTCTTCCCACTCTGTACCGTCACACCATTCGTATGACTCGCGTGGGTACGAGCCTGTATATCATTCGCAGGCTTCTACACCGGCAACTCCAGTTGTCCAGAGGACTCAGCCTCGTTTCGACGAGGTGAGCCCACACCTTAGCCTTCCTCCATCAGATGAGAAGGACCCAGCGGATCGTGGGACCGCTTAAGGCTCCCCACGTAGAACGTCGGGTGCGTCGCCATCGACTTCGGGAGGTCAATGGTGTACGCCGCGCCATGTTTGACCAGGACTGCGAAGGGTCCAATGAAGCGATGCTTCAACAAGTTGCTCTCTACAGAGCTAACTACCTTTAGTGGTAGGGTTTTAGTGTCTAACAGGACTAATTCACCCCTTTTAAACACACTTAAGTTTCCTCTTGCATGTTTGTCTGAGTACCCCTTTTTTGTCTTGGGCTAACGCCATTGCGTAACTAAATCGGCTAATTAGCGTCAGCCTGTCGTCTATAAACGACGACAACTGTCTTTTTAAAGACTCTAGCTCGATTTCCGAGACCTGGGAGGAAAAGGCTTTCCGAGCCTCTCCCCCACTTACGATGGAGGCCACGGTGCCTACCCGCACGGTTAGCGGCCCCTGAGGGTGTCGTAACCCGTTCAAGTAGAACGGGGTAAACCCCGTCGATGCGGGTACCGCATTGTTGAGTGCAAACTCAACCATAGACAGCTGGTCCGACCAGGACCGAGGTGCCTCAGTACAGATACAGCGAGGAGTATCTTCGAGCACGTGGTTGACGCCCTCCGTCTGACCATCCGTCTGCGGATGGTCCGCAGTTGACATCGTCAACTTAGTTCCCAGTAGCTGGAACAGGGTGTCTCAAACGCCCCTGTGACGCGCGGGTCTCGGTCAGAGACTATGGTCTCTGGCAGACCATGATAGCGAACACGCTATCTAAGAACAGCTGTGCAGCTGGTTTCACTGTGACTTTGTCACGTACCGGAGCAAGATACACCATCTTGCTCATACGGCAGACAAACACCAAAATGCCGGTGTTGCCCTTGTCATTGGCCGGCAGACCGAAGACGAAGTCGAGCCTTATCGACTTCCAGCAATCTGCTGGTACTGATAGGCCCAGCAGTGGAGCCGAGGCGTGGCCCGAAGGCTTCACCCTCTGACATGTTTCACTTGTCTTGACATAGTGTGCCGCCCACTTATGCATGCGGGGCCATCAATATGTCTGAAAGACCGTTTGGTAGGTCTTCTCACGGCCAAGATGGCCACTCATCGGCGCATCATGCGCCTCTAGAAGTATGTCATACTGCAGATCCTCGTCGTTTGGAACGACAACCCGAGGAGGATCTCCAGGGTCTACTCTGTAGTGGAAAACCCGTCGGCCAGTTCATAGCGATGGAGCTGTGCCCGCTGTCGAGGCGAGAGCCTATCGACTTTGGCGTTCTTGCCATCGGACAAGAACCGCACCAGTGGTGTGTAGTTCTCGTTCCCTTGATACGCTAAGAGTATCCGATCGTATAGATCTGTCGCAACCCGACTGACATAAGCTAGCTCATAGTCTGGTCGACGCGACAATGCATCGGCAAGCACGTTGAGCTTGGCCGGCTTGCATTTGACGCGGAAGTTGTATTCCGCGAAGAATGACAGCCACATCGCCATTCGATGCGATAAGAGCGGCGAGTTGGTGGCGGTCCGCAAGGACGGGTGATCGGTATAGATCACAAAGGGCCTTGAGCCCAAGAGGTATACTCTAAACTTGACAAGAGCGTACTTCATTGCAAATAGCTCCTTGTCATGAACGGGATAGTTCCGTTCGGCAGCTTTCAGCTGCCTGCACTGGAAGGGGATGACGCGTTCACGTCCTTCATCGTCCTTCTGCAATAGCGCACAGCCTATTGCATAGTCAGAAGCGTCACAGACGACGCTGAATGACTTGTTCTCGTCCGGCAGAGCCAGGACTGACGCATACTGAAAGCTCGGTTGATGCTGTCGAAAGCATCCTGGCGCTGTTTCTCACAAACCCAGTCGGCATCCTCCTTTGAGAGGGTCGAGCAAGCTCAGCGTACCCTGCGCTGTACTTATGAAAATAGTTGGCTACTTCCGGAGGTTCGCTGTGACCTCAGGGTCGGCCAAGCAGCAACGGCTTTGACCTTCCGTGGATCGCCGCGTACACCGACCCTGCAGACAAAGCAGCCGAGCACCTTTGTCTCCTCAGTTGCATAGACGCACTTGTCGAAGTTGGCATAGAACTTGTTGGCTCTCAAGACCTCGAACACTCGACGGAGGTTCTTCAGATGCAACTCCATAGCCGTCTGGCCACCTTCGGCAAGGCTATGGACAAATATATCGTCAAAGTACGTCTGTGCTAACGTACGCAATGGTCTAAACAATTGTGTGACCAAGCGATTCAACGTCGCTGGGGGATTTGATAGCCCTTGTGGCATCACTAGCCACTCCCAAAGAATCCCGCTCGGGGTGTGAGAGGAATGTCACTCTCCCGCATTAGAATCTGGTAATATCCGTCAACCAGATCCAGTGCGCTGTACAACGTACAACCCGATACGTTGTTTAACAACACGTCCTTGCGAAGGATCGGCGTCCGTGTCAGTACCGTCGCATTATTCAGCTTTTTGTAAGCATGAACTAGACGCCACTTCGCATTCGATTACGAACGCAGAAGGTTGGCGTCGAGTGCGGGGACTTCGATTCCCGCACCATGACCGACTTTGCCTTCTCGGCGAAGAAGGCATCTATGACCTCGCACTGCTCGCGAGGTAGAGGCCACTGCCTCGTGACACAATACTTTGTGTCAGGCACGAGGTCTATCTCGTGCTGTACTCCCCGATCCGGCGGGAGTTGGGATGGTGGGTGTTTCGACACCACATCCGAGAACTCGTTAACGAGAGGATACACTGGATCCTCCGGGTTTTTGAGGATCTCAGAACCCAAGTGCGTTGCACGCTGCTTCGTGAATCCCTCCAGAACATCCTCATCCACTACGAAGGAAAAGTTCAGATCTTCAGGAGAGGTCTCCGCCTTCAGGAGCACCATCTCCGCGATCTCTCCGGCCTTCAACTCGGCCAGGATGTCCTTCATGGACAATTCGTCGAGGTTCAGCAGTGCTGACACCTCTGGCAGTGCCTCCAGATGGACGGCACCTGCCCTCACTTGACGACCGGACACGCCGTCGAAGACATGGCATTGCTCTTCGACCGGCCGTGCCGGTGGAGTCTCAGACTCCGAGTGTGGTGCTTTGTAATCCACACGGGAGGGGCTCAACGACACTTCCGCCCTCGTGCTGGTCTTCTTGACCCCGCGTGGAACGACACTACCCACGCTAGAGACGAACACTGCGCTCTCGATCTTCTTCTCGGTCTCTTCGACCCTGCGTGGAACTATGTTATCCACGCCGGAGGTGCTCTCAGCGTCCTCCTCAACAGCTTCTGCTGTTTGCGGACCTATGTTACCCGCTTGCGGAACTAAGTTACCCACTTGTGGACTTATGTTATCCACACAGGAGACGACTTTAGCGCTCTCTTCAGCAGCCTCCGCTGCTTGCGGACCAACGTTACCCGCCTGGTCAGTGCCGTCCGGCACTGCCACAGTCGAAGCCCATACGGCGCGACGACTCTCAGCGTTGGGACTTGCCGTCGTGGCAATCCCACACGCTTGGCAATGAGCCTTGGTATCACGACCGGTTGCGAGGCTCATCGCAACATCTTCACTGGAGTCAGTGACTCCCAGTACTTCTTCGGGCGCATAAGCGCCTTGGCGACCATCCCTGGCGCCCCGGTCCCGGACAGAGGTGGGAACATTACTCACCAAAGCTCTGTCGGAGACTGCAGGCCGGCTAGCCCCAATGGCTTTGCCACACCAATCGATCCAGGGCTCGTGCTTTTCGAGCCACGGCATGCCCAAGATCAAGTCGTATTTGTCCATGTCTAGGGCAAGGAACGACACCGTGCTGTCAAAGTCCTCAAACTTTACAGCCAGGTCCATCCAGACCACAGGTACGTTAATCACCGTACATCGGCCAGTCTCACTGAGACCTGGCCCCTGCCTTCGCTTTCACGCAAGCGTCGGCATACTTGTCGCCATTCCGTGCGACCGTCTGGCGTCGAGCAAAGTTCGTCGACGCCCCAGAACCAATCAGGACTCTAAAGGGATCTCCATATCCCCGTACACTTGCGTGTACCACGAGCAGTCCGCCGCTGCTCTTTCTCGTTTCCTGAGCACCCAGGCTCTCTGGGGCTAAGCCTCCATGGCGTGCGCCGTCCGCACTCCTATCATGGCGACTTAGATCTCCCCAGTAGGACGCCACGCCATACTGGTGACCCTAGTCCCACTGGCTCCTGGGCCGTGGCTTCTGCCACAAACCTATCGAGCTCTTAGGTTTGGAAGGGAACTTCCTTTGCCCTCCCGCAGGGCAGGCACGTTGCACGCGCCCGAGCTTCCCACATCCGTAACAGCGGATGGAGCTCTGTACGGCCGTACCCAGTTCCATGGGTACCGGTCCGGTGCTAGCTTCAGCTGCTGGCGCTCCTTACACTGCGCCTGACGACGCATTGTGGCCTTGCCACACCGACGTAGGAGTAAGAGCCTGTCGGTGGCTGTACTCCTCTTGGAGGGCGATCTGGTTCGCCTCCTCCATATAATTCGCATGCACGCGGAACAACTGTGTGTGGGATGGGCCCACCTTCAGGCCATCCATGAACACTGTCACCTTGATGTGTTCAGGTAGGGGGTTCCCTACCAGAGATGCAGCGAGTGCTCGCATTTCTTGGATGTACTCATGCATCTCACACTTACCTTGTTTACAGACAAGAAAGCGCGATCGCTGGTGGCATTCGTAGTTGGTGGGATGGAAGGCAGCACTAAGCTGTTCACGCAGCTGTGCCCAGGTTGTAATACAACCCAGCGAGGTCGATTTGCGAATGTACTCCCAAGTCTCCGCTAGACCTCCCAGGTTGGACAGGGCGAAAGCGACCCGAAGTCGCTCGGTCTAGATGAGAGCTGCATCCATAGCGGCTTTGCTTCTCTGACCCAGACGTGGAGGTTCTCTCCCTCCTTCCCCTCATAGAGAATAACCTTAAGCCTCAGTGGCTTAGGTTGTGCTGGCTTAGCTCAGCCACGGAGGCCTGTTACCTCTCTACATGAGCAATGATCCCTTGCTCATACGTGTCGAATGTCTCGATGCGTTCGACCTGCTCGGCCGGCGAAGCAGCCGCCAAGCTTCGGAGGGAATCTCCTCTAAAGATGCCCACCACTTTCTGGACCGACTCAAACTGAGCATCGGTCAAATGAGGGAACTCCCCTCTATCCATCCTGGCTTACCTTGTAGGAGCCACAGAGGATTCAGGTAGTCAATCTACCCGCGTAGGTGTGGATTGACTACAAGTGCTACCAAGTGTGACGGGGTCACACGAGCACCTTGCTTGAGGAAGCGTGCTATTAAGAGTATACAAACTCTAAGTGAACGGCGGTTCACTAGTCCCTGGTCTGGGGGGACTTAATAGCCAGTTTAGAGTAGATTTTAGACTGATTTAGTTATAGTTAATTAGGTCATTTGGCCTGTAATACAAGTAACTAATTAACTATAATCTTTTCTTAATATGCATATAAAATTTAGGCCAAATACTGTTGGTTGACCCTCAGCCACCAGACCTACGTGGCGTGATCCTGGTCCACACCACCCACGACTGAGTATTCATAAAACGAATACTCTCAGACGCATATCTACTTCTAGAGGCGGTACCTATCTGGTGTACCCCTCATGTCAGTGCTTTGCATTTTTGTTTTTACTTTTTTACATTTTTACGTGGATAGCCCTTTTTACACGATTTAAAACATTTCCACAACGAATTTTTACTTTGTTGACGTAAAAAGATATCGTTGATGTTCACAACTAGCTTCAACCGGAACCAGTGGGGGCAATACTGCTGCTGCCAGGGGCTACACCACTATAAACTTCTCAATTCCAATTTTTCTCTTTGCCCTCTAACATCCTCCATTGTGCTCTCCTCTTCATCTTCAAAAGCGAATTCAGTGGCGGCCATGGAATCCTTCCTGGGTTGCAAGATGAGCACCCGACAGGAACTAAGCGCGGACGACCTCCTAGTTCTCTCAGCACAAATTTCTTTCGATTGAATGAGAAGTACAACAAGGCAATGTGGTGGACTGTTTGCAAATACTGCTATGAGCACACGTGATTGACAAACAAACTGTTTCTTTTCCTGTCAATGTATGTGGGAGTAAAGACGCGTGAGAAAAGCACTTGGCAGACTGTGTGTACTATAGACGTGTAACACGAAGAGATCCCCGGGCTGGAGACGATAGTGGTTCTGGGGGTGACGAGACTTGTAAGCGGCTCTGTGTATCACCTCCAGAATTTACCTCAGCTGAGACTAGAATGTTTTGGCGTCTTCTAGTGGAGTACCAAGCGGAGGTGTTGCTTTCAGACTTTTTTGTAGAGAGACAATGTCGCTAAAACAGTTTTAGCCTCACGACTGTAGCGTGAGCGCTGCGACCTTCAGTAGCCTCGAACACCTTCTCCTGAACATTATCCTCCTTGAAATCAATGAAGTCCTTGATGCCGTATGAAGCAACGTGCTTACACTTCTCATCACCAGAGTCAATAGCAATCACGCGATTGTCCATGGCGCGAGCGTACTGGCAAGCAAGGTGACTGAGACCGCCACCAGCACCCGGGATCACAACGAAGTCACCACATTGTCTGCCGATCTCCTTGAGGGCCTTGTACGGTCACACCAGCACAAAGAATCTGAGCTGCGGCGGCATTGGCAGGTTGGTCGAGATCGGATTCACGTGGTTAGCGAACGACAAGCACCACTGTTGGAACGAACCGTCCACCGTAAGTCCGTGCAGGTCAGCGTCCACACAAATGGACTTGTGGCCCTTACGACAGTCCTCGCACGAGTTAGCCAGCCACTTGACACCGACCGGGTCGCCAATCTTCAAGTGAGTGTAGCTATAGCCACCAATAGCACCGACGTATCCAGCACCTTTATGGCCACCAACAAGGCAGTTTGTTGTCCAAAGGCCAGTCACCCAGCCGCACGTGCAGGTCCACGTGGCGCACACCGCTGTAAGCGAGACGCACCAGCACCTCACCATGTTTCAGGTCCTTCTGCTGCATCACGGGCCAGTCCTTGCACCTGAAGTGGAGCGCCGCGCGAGCCATGGAGAAGTGGGCGCTCAAGTAGAAGATGGAGTGGGTCTGATATATCCTCACAATGTTTTTAATGGAGTTTTTACTTTTTACAAGCGTTTCCACTTAAGTTAAGTAAAAAGGTACGTAAAAAAAACACTGCTCATGTAACCCCGTTACACACAATTACAACTAAAATATGTGATTATGACTATTTTAGGAGGGTAGTATGCAAGTGTGAGTCGTGTGCAGTTAGGAATGGTCATGACCTGCATGCATTGTTAAGAGATCAGTCTTTCCAAAGATGTCGATGAACGCCTCGTTATCCTCAGAGTCGCTGCTGTATGCAGCTTCCCTAAGTACATCGTTGTTGGTAGATGCAACCGCGCGATGTTCAGCGAGCAATGCAGCAAAAATGTGACGGGGTCACACGATCACCTTGCTTGAGGAAGCGTGCTATTAAGAGTATACAAACTCTAAGTGAACGGCGGTTCACTAGTCCCTGGTCTGGGGGGACTTAATAGCCAGTTTAGAGTAGATTTATTTATAGTTAATTAGGTTTATTTGGCCTGTAATACAAACTCCTAATTAACTATACTTTATCCTAATTATGCATATAAAAGGTAGGTTAATTACTATTGGTTGGCCCTCAGCCACCTCAACCTACGTGGCAGTAGTGTGGCCCACACCACAGTGTGGCTCACACAACTCCATCAGAGTATTAAAACAAATACTCACAGAAGTATATCAACTTCTAAAGGCGGTACCCTTTCTGGGGTACCCCTTTCATGTAACTCCGTTACATCCTCCCCCACTTAGGTTAGAAACACCTCCAACCAATGAGGAGCTAGGAAGAGAGCTCCGCTCTCTTTCCTGTCCTTGTCGATACCCATCGGCGAGCCACCGTTGTGGCTTGAAGGCTTTCATTCAGCCTTTTCGCGTGCGCAAGACACCCCGAGGTTTCCACGTCAACCTCCCAAGATGCCTAAGATGGCAAGCACCCGCGGTGCTTCGGCGCCTTCAAAGTCTAAGACCGCGAGGTCAAAGACTGCTAAGGCCAAGTCGAAAGACAAGGCCGCTTCGCGCAAGGAAGTCCGCAAGGCGGCTTCCGAGGCAGCCAGCAAGCGCACCGCTGCTGCTGCCAAGCAAGGAGGGAGTCCGCGACGCAGTCGCTCGCGCTCCCTATCACCCGACGAAAGGGGTTCGCCTATCGGGACCACAGTCCTGGGTCGGAATCCCCGGATTTTAACATCCCTATGATCACGGGATCAGAGTCCGACGGGGACTCTCCTGGATCCACCAAGGATCCATCGTCTTCTCAGGATGCTCCTTCACAGGATGCTCCTGCACAGGACGCTCCTTCACAGGACGCTCCTGTTGATGATGCTGAGTCATCAGAGGCAAAGGCAGCTTCGACGAGCTCGCCTGCCAAGAGCCTTACCTTAACCGAAGGTAAGGCTCGAGCCCAAGCTGCAAAAGCAGCTTCTCCAAAGCGGGCTGGTGAGGGTGCTGCTGTTGCTAAGAAGCGCGCAGCCCCTGGCTCTCCTACGTCAGAGCCTTCAGTCGCTAAGGGATTCCGATTCCTGTTCGACTGCTCAGACGAGGGCGAATAGGAGGGGGCTGTCACCGAACCCCAAGCGATCTCCAACGATCTCGACGAGCAGCAGGAGCGCTATCAAGTTGCTCAACTGCAAGGCGCTCCTGCGCCTCCCACGCCGGTGTATCCCCATGGATACTACCCACCGGATGCGGGGACTGGGTCTCCAATGTTCTTGGAGCACCTCAAGACCCCTCGTCGTCTTAACCATGGGCGCACTTCGCGTGGCGCCTATGAGCGTGCCTCGGTTCAAGATGAACCACTCTTTGTCAATGACATTGAGGCCGCTAGGTGTGTGCTGCTTGCACCACACCGAATTCCTCTCAAGGAATTTACGAGTCTCCGGAAGAAACCGGAAGACCGTGGTGGGCTCTTCCCCGTGTGGGGGTACCCTTGGGTACAGCCCGAGAACACCGTAACCCAGACCCAGGCAGAAGACCTATTCTGGAGATGGGTTTCTCTAAAGAACTTCACAGTTCAGGAGTTGAAAGAACTCCGGGAAGATCGCCTGCTGTCCTATGTTTTGGACCAGCGAGATCTTCGAATTGAGTTTGCCCACTTAGTCGCTAAGCGGCAACTCCACGCCGTTATGGAGGGACTTAGACTGCTGTCTAAGTCCAGCGCTCAGGATGAGCGCGGGCACGGTTCCGTCAATCCAGGGACCGTACACCGTAAGGCGGCTAAGAAGCCGTGGACTACTTACGCCCCGGCTATTGATCCCAAATCTCAACAGCCTTCGGGCAGTCAACCCGGAGCCGGTCTTCCGGCTCCCGCGAGTTCTATGACGAGGGGTAACCCCGCCACTTCACTAGCAGCTGGCGCTTCCCAGAGCGCCGCCGCTCTTGGACGACCCGCTCCACATGGTTGTGGAGTTCGCCGTTCCGATCAAGGAGGACAGGAGGAGCTCTCGCACGCGTTTGAGTACGAGGCTCCTTCTCAGCCTTATCCTTCTGGACCCTCAACTTCGGGTCGGGACTCTGTGGGGTCCCTATTAAGCGACGAGGTCCGTCAGCTTCGAGACCGCGTCTATGCGATCGAGATAGCCCTTGGGCTTGGACCTGGTGATCAGGCTGCCTCTCAGGCTGGCAAGCCGGGGACCCTTGAGGTCCTTCGTCAGGATTTGGACGCTCGTGGTCGTGAGACTCATGAGCTCCATGGGCGTGTTGACCGCCGAGCTCCGGCTGATGCCTTAAAGTAACTCCGTCGGGGCTTAGACGCTCTAAGCCATGAGGTTCATGGCCGGATGCCTCCTTATGAGCCGCAGGGGTACTCGTACCACTCGGCTTACAGGTATGGTTCTTACCCGAGCCCTTCCCACTCTGTACCGTCATACCCTTCGTATGTCTCGCGTGGGTACCGGCCTGCGTTCTACTCGCAGGCTTCGACACCGGCAGCTCCGGTTGTCCAGAGAGCTCAGCCTCGTTTCGAGGAGGTGAGTTCTCACCTTGGTCTTCCTCCATCCGAGAAGGAGGACCCAGCGGATCGTGATACCACTGAAGACGCCCCACGTAGAACATCGCGTGTGTCGCCATTGACTTTGGAAGGTCAATGGTATACGCCGCGCCATGTCTGGCCAGGACCGCAAAGGGTCCGATGAAGCGGTGCTTCAACTTGTTGCTCTCTACAGAGCTAACCACCTTTAGCGGTAGGTTTTTAGTGTCTAGGAGAACTAGGTCCCCAACGTTAAACACGTTTAAGTTTCCCCGACTTCTTTTGTCTGAGTACTCCTTTTGCTTGTCTTGGGCTAACGCCATTGCGTCTCTAACCCGGCTGATTAACGTCAGCCTGTTGTCTATAAACGACGACAACTGTCTTTTCAAAGACTCTAGCTCGATTTCCGAGACCTGGGAGGAAAAGGCTTTCCGAGCCTCTCCCCCACTTACGATGGAGGCCACGGTGCCTCCCCGCAAGGTTAGCGGCACCTGGGGGTGTCGTAACCCGTTCAAGTAGAACGGGGTAAACCCCGTTGATGCGTGTACCGCATTGTTGAGTGCAAACTCAACCATAGGAAGCTGGTCCGACCAGGACCGGGGTGCTTCCGCACAGATACTGCGCAGAGTACCTTCGAGCACGCGGTTGGCGCGCTCCGTCTGACCATCCGTCTGCGGATGGTCCGCAGTTGACATCGTCAACTTAGTTCCCAACAATTGGAACAGGGTGTCCCAGAACGCACCCGTGAAACGCGGGTCTCTGTCTGAGACTATGGTCTCTGGTAGACCATGATAGCGAAACACGCTATCTAGGAACAGCTGTGCAGCTTGTTTCCCGGTGACCTTGTCACGTACCGGAGCAAGATGCACCATCTTGCTCAAACGGCAGACAAACACCAATATGCCGGTGTTGCCCTGTCATCGGCCGGTAGGCCGAAGACGAAGTCGAGACTCATCGACTTCCAGCAGTCCGCTGGTACTGGTAGGCTCTGCAGTGGAGCCGAGGCTTCACCCTCTGACATGTTTCACATGTCTTGACATAGTGTGCCACCCACTTATACATGCGGGGCCACCAAAATGTCTGAGAGACCATTTGGTAGGTCTTCTCCCGGCCAAGATGGCCACTTATCGGCGCATCATGCGCCTCTAGAAGTATGTCATACTTCAGATCCTCGTCGTTTGGAACGACAACCCGAGGAGGATCTCTAGGGTCTACTCTGTAATGGAGTAACCCTTCGGCCAGCTCATAACGATGGAGCTGCGCCCGCTGTCGAGGCGAAAGCCTGTCGACTTTGGCGTCCTTGCCATTGGACAAGAACTGCATCAGTGGTGTGTAGTTCTTGTCCTCCTGATACGCTAAGCGTATCCGATCGTATAGATCTGTCGTGACCCGACTGACATGAGCTAGCTCATAGTCAGGTCGACGCGACAATGCATCGGCAAGCACGTTGAGCTTGCCCTGCTTGTATTCGACGCGGAAGTTGTATCCCGCGAAGAATGACAGCCACCTCGCCATCCGCTGGGACAGATGTGGCGAGTTGGTGGCAGTCCGCAAGGACGCGTGATCAGTATAGATCACAAAGGGCCTCGTGCCCAAGAGGTCAGCTCTAAACTTGACAAGAGCATACTTCATTGCAAATAGCTCCTTGTCATGAACGGGATAGTTCCGTTCGGCAGCTTTCAGCTGCCTGGACTGGAAGGAGATGACACGTTCGTGTCCTTCATCGTCCTTCTGCAATAGCGCACAGGCTATTGCATAGTCAGAAGCGTCACAGACGACGCTAAATGACTTGTTCTCGTCCGGCAAGGCCAGGACTGGCACTTGCTGTAAGCTCGCCTTGATGCTATCAAAAGCATCTTGGTGCTGTCGCTCCCAGACCCAGTCGGCATCTTTCTTTAAGAGATCCGACAAGGGTCGAGCTAGTTCAGCGTACCCTGCGCTGTACTTATGAAGATAGTTGGCTAAGCCCAACCACTTCCGGAGGTCCTTCTGCGACCTCGGGGTCGGCCAAGCCGCTATGGCCTTGACCTTCCCTGGATCGGCGCGTACGCCGACCCTGCTGATAAAGCAGCCGAGGACTTTTATCTCCTCAGCTAGAAAGACGCACTTGTCGATGTTGGCATAGAGCTTGTTAGCTCTCATGACCTCAAACACTCGACGGAGGTGCTTTAGGTGCATCTCTATAGTCGTCTGGCCACCTTCGGCACGGCTATGGACGAATATATCGTCAAAGTACGTCTGAGCGAACGTACGCAATGGTCTAAACAGTTGTGTGACCAAGCGATTGAACGTCGCTGGAGCATTCGATAGCCCTTGTGGCATCACTAGCCACTCCCAGAGCATCCCACTCGGGGTGCTCACTGCGGTGAGAGGAATGTCACTCTCCCGCACCAGGATCTGGTAGTATCCGTCAACAAGATCCAAGGCACTGTCCAGCGTACAGCCCGACATGTTGTTCAACAACACATCCCTGCGAGGGATCGGCGTCCGTGCCAGTACCGTCGCATTGTTCAGCTTTTTGTAAGCATGAACTAGACGCCACTTCGCATTCGATTACGAACGCAGAAGGTGGCGTCGAGTGCGGGGACTTCGATTCCCGCACCATGACCGACTTTGCCTTCTCGGCGAAGAAGGCATCTATGACCTCGCACTGCTCGCGAGGTAGAGGCCACTGCCTCGTGACACAATACTTTGTGTCAGGCACGAGGTCTATCTCGTGCTGTACTCCCCGATCCGGCGGGAGTTGGGATGGTGGGTGTTTCGACACCACATCCGAGAACTCGTTAACGAGAGGATACACTGGATCCTCCGGGTTTTGAGGATCTCAGAACCCAAGTGCGTTGCACGCTGCTTCGTGAATCCCTCCAGAACATCCTCATCCACTACGAAGGAAAAGTTCAGATCTTCAGGAGAGGTCTCCGCCTTCAGGAGCACCATCTCCGCGATCTCTCCGGCCTTCACCTCGGCCAGGAAGTCCTTCATGGACAATTCCTCGAGGTTCAGCAGTGCTGACACCTCTGGCAGTGCCTGCAGATGGACGACACCTACGTTCACTTGACGACCTGACACGCCGTCGAAGACATGGCATTGCTCTTCGACCTGCCGTGCCGGTGGAGTCTCAGACTCCGAGTGTGGTGCTTTGTAATCCACACGGGAGGGGCTCAACGACACTTCCGCCCTCGTGCTGGTCTTCTTGACCCCGCGTGGAACGACACTACCCACGCTAGAGACGAACACTGCGCTCTCGATCTTCTTCTCGGTCTCTTCGACCTTGTGTGGAACTATGTTACCCACACCGGAGGCGCTCTCGGCGCCCTCCCCAGCAGCCTCAGCTGCTTGCGGACGTATGTTACCCGCTTGCGGAACTACGTTACCCGCCTGTGGACCTATGTTACCCACTTGTGGACCTATGTTACCCACACAGGAGACGCCTTTAGGGCTCTCCTCAGCAGTCTCTGCTGCTTGCGGACCTATGTTACCCGCCTGGTCAGTGCCGTCCGGCACTGCCACAGTCGAAGCCCATACGGCGCGACGGCTCTCAGCGTAGGGACTTGCCGTCGCGGCAATCCCACACGCTTGGCAATGAGCCTTGGTCTCACGACCGGTTGCGAGGCTCATCGCAACATCTTCACTGGCGTCAGTGACTCCCAGTACTTCTTCGGGCGCATAAGCGCCTTGGCGACCATCTCTGGCGCCCCAGTCCCGGACAGAGGTGGGAACATTACTCACCAAAGCTCTGTCGGAGACTGCAGGCCGGCTAGCCCCAATGGCTTTGCCGCGCCAATCGATCCAGGGCTCGTGCTTTTCGAGCCACGGCATGCCCAGGATCAAGTCGTACTTGTCCATGTCTAGGACAAGAAACGACTCCGTGCTGTCAAAGTCTTCAAACTTTACAGCCAGGTCCATACGGACCCCAGGTACGTTAACCACTGTACCATCGGCCAGTCTCACCGAGACCTGGCCCCTGCCTTTGCTTTCTCGCAAAGCATCAGCATACTTGTCGCCATTCCGCGCGACCGTCTGGCGTCGAGCAAAGTTCGTCGACGCCCCAGAGTCAATCAGGACTCTAAAGGGATCTCCATATCCCCGTACACTTGCGTGTACCACGAGCAGTCCGCCGCTGCTCTTTCTCGTCTCGAGAGCACCCAGGCTCTCAGGGGCTAAGCCTCCATGGCGTGCGCCGTCCGCACTCCTACCATGGGGACTTAGATCTTCCCCAGTAGTGCGCTCGGTCCCTACTGGTGACCCCAGTTCCTCTGGCTCTTAGGTCGCGGCTTCTGCCACAAACCTATCGAGCCCCTAGGTTTGAAAGGGAACTTCCTTTGCCCTCCCGCAGGGCAGGCACGTTGCATGTACCCGAGCTTCCCACATCCGTAGCAACGGATGGAGCTCTGTACGGCCGTACCCAGTTCCATGGGTACCGGCCCGGTGCTAGCTCCAGCTGCTGGAGCTCCTTGCACTGCGCCTGATGACGCATTGTGGCCTTGCCACACCGACGTAGGAGTACGAGCCTGTCGGTGGCTGTACTCCTCTTGGAGGGCGATCTGGTTCGCCTCCTCCATATAATTCGCATGCACGCGGAACAACTGTGTGCGGGATGGGCCCACCTTCAGGCCATCCATGAACACTGTCACCTTGATGTGTTCAGGTAGGTGTGGCGAAGTGGGTGAACACTTGACCGCCCAAAGTATAGCGCGCCCGAAGAGTGGGGGGTGGTCCTTCGAGAGGAACCGACTCTTCGGGTAGTACAGGTCCTGGATCAAGTACTAGACTCGATCCAGGTTGGCGTGTGACCTTGTGCAATCCCTATAGGTGTCGATTAATTCGGCGGACCGGGTTTCATCGGGTATTTTGTATTCCTAAGATAGACACACAGAAAATGTAAGAACTTCCAGGTTATACGTATCCTGGGGGTCCTGAATGTGGGTTGAGAGATCACGAGTAAAGACCTTCTTCCCAAAAGATAACCTAAAATAATACAGAGTTTGAATATACAATATGCAGCCTGTCAGTTAGTTAGCACGCCCGAATACAGGTAGATTTCGGGATGCCCTACGCGCACCACCCTCGAAATGCTCGAATGTCTTTCCTAAACACACAGTAATCAACAGTCAAATCCTAGGGGTGATCACTACCAAACCTCCTAAGATCACAGGGAAATGAATATGAAACGCAAGGGGCACTCGGAGTGTCCACTAGCAACTTAGCAAATAAAATAACTGGATCACTCTGAGTGTTCAAGCCCACTGGTCCCCAAGTTAATTCGACTTGAACGTGTTGAGAGTTATTACGCGGTTAGCGCAGCCTTGGTCGTCCTCACTCTGGGGCCCTCCTAATGTGAGCGGTCCTCCAGGTAGTCCTTCCTCGACGAGATGTATAGGGTAACACGGCGACCTCCCTTGGTCGCCTGTGTTCCGAGGGACGCTTGTACTTTACAACGCAAATCAAACTCGAAGACACTGTGCTTCACGACACAAATCAAACTCGAAGACACTTGTGTTCCACGATACAAATCAAACTCTGTTTAAAATTATCTTCTACCTCTTTGGCATTCTTAATTCTTCTTCAATCTTGGTAGTCTTGGTACTTCTTTGGCGGTCTTCCTTTACTTCGTGAGGTCACACTCGGGTAGACTTAGTCTCATTATACTTGGAATGTCACGTCGAACTTGGATCTGCATACACTCATCAAAGATGTCTCGGCTCTTCTGGGATCGGCAGCACTGGTCTTGTTCTTGCACGGTGTAATCATCTGATTGCGATACTCTTGGGTCGTACTGTCTTGACTCCGCTTGAATGTCAGTAAACTGACTTCCGGACTGAACTTATCATCAGCAACTTGAGCTTCGGTCTCGTTCTTGGACAGTCGCTTGGCCATTCAGGATGTATTGTCATTCGGGGTGTACATTCGGGTTACACGGCATAACTTCGGATGGAGTCTTCATATCCGGTAGGCGATCGAACTTTCAGGATGAGGGAGACAGTCTTGGGGTTTACATGTATAGGTAGGGTCGTAGTTGTGGAAACCTTGGAGTTTCAGGGTGTTTTGGGTGATGTTCGGCTCCGTCAAGGTAGGCTGTTCCTCGGGATACGTTCTCCGAGGGCACTTGCTTCCTTTTCGTGGATACCTGCCGTCAAGGAGTCGGCGGTCGGACTGAGCGTCGGTATTGCATCCTGAATGTGGTACCCATTCAGGGCGTACGCTTCCAACCTGTGAGCCTCTCCGTAACCGAACATCTGCATCCCCAAAGTCCAAACCATCAAGTCGCCCAGGAGTCCCATTCAATACCCATCTCGAAAACCATCATCTCTTGTCCGAATCAGTGTGCGGGTTGTCCCGGCTGGGCAGCTGCGGGTGTGCCTAGAAAATTCAGAAGCACATCGTCACATAGGGGGTTCCCCACCAGAGATGCAGCGAGCGCTCGCATCTCTTGGATGTATTCGTGCAGCTTACGCTTCCCTTGTTTACAGGCAAGGAAGCGCGAGCGCTGGCGATACTCGTAGTTCGCCGGAAGGAAGGCGGCTCTAAGTTGTTGACACAGCTGAGCCCAGGTTGTGAAACAACCCGGCGTTGTCGCTTCGCGCGTGTACGCCCAGGTCTTTGCCCGACCTCCTAGGTTGGACAGGGCGAAAGCGACCCGAAGTCGCTCGGTCGAGATTAGAGCCGCGTCCATCGCGAGCTCGACCTCTCGGACCCAGAAGTGGAGGTTCTCCCCCTCCTTTCCCTCATAAGGATTAACCTTAATCCTCAACGGCTTAGGTTGGGCTGGCTTCATCTCAGTCACGGGGGTCTGCAACCCCTGTACGTGGGCGATTAGCCCTCTCTCGTACGTGTCGAACGCCTCTATGCGTTCGACCTGCTCGGCCGGCGTAGCAGCCGCCAAGCTTCGGAGGGCATCTCCTCCAAAGATGCCCACCATCTTCCGGACCGACTCAAACTGAGAGTCGGTCAAATGAGGGAACTCCCCTCTATCCATCCTGGCTTACCTTGTAGGAGCCACAGAGGATTCAGGTAGTCAATCTACCCGCGTAGGTGTGGATTGACTACAAGTGCTACCAAGTGTGACGGGGTCACACGAGCACCTTGCTTGAGGAAGCGTGCTATTAAGAGTATACAAACTCTAAGTGAACGGCGGTTCACTAGTCCCTGGTCTGGGGGGACTTAATAGCCAGTTTAGAGTAGATTTTAGACTGATTTATTTATAGTTAATTAGGTTCATTTGGCCTGTAATACAAACTCCTAATTAACTATACTTTATCCTAATTATGCATATAAAAGGTAGGTTAATTACTATTGGTTGGCCCTCAGCCACCTCAACCTACGTGGCAGTAGTGTGGCCCACACCACAGTGTGGCTCACACAACTCCATCAGAGTATTAAAACAAATACTCACAGAAGTATATTGTGAGTTCTACTCAAAACTGGATTGATCGATTGGTTAATCGCCCACGCTCAATGACCCATGCAATCGTTCAGCCTATCATAAATCATAAGGAAACATTACCGAAGATAGGTTTCAATTGCGCGCTGCAAAGCAGGGCACACCAGCAACTTTTCCTGCATCAGCACGGCAATGGATCCTCAGTCTCACGTGTCGCTTGGGGCCGCAAGAGGCTTTCGATCAGCTGACACTTCGCCGGCGAATGGTGCGCGGAATGGCGCTCGCACGCGTGCATCGCCACATTCAGCTCGTGTATCGCTGTACCCTGAGCGCATTCGAACACCAACGGGAACACCGCCACCTCCAGGACCAATACGACGGCGGACACCACCAGCAGTAACTGCCAGTGCACGCTCAAATCCAATTCCAGCGCCATCTACATCTCAACAGCCTACTCTCGGGGCAGCAAGGTCACCTGCAGCGTCAAGTAGAGCTAGGCGTTCTCCGTTCCCTAGTACAGCTAGTCAACCGCGGACTCCAAGTTCAGCACCACGCCGAGCGTCACCCCGAGCTGCATCGCCTATTGGTAGACCTGAACAGCAGCTACCAGCCTCTCCACTGAACGCAACATCGCATCAATATCAACTTGTGGTCCAACCTATCCTTAAAGTCACAATGAGCCAGCGAGATGCATCCGGGGAGTCGCTAGAGGACTTTGCGGTAAATGGATCGACGTTTCGGGAAATAGCCCACAAGTTATGGGAGCATTTTGGGCACCACGTGAAAGGGCGAGCTGTGAAACACAATGGAATTTGGTCACTTGAACCTCCTGCTGAAGACCAATGGCAAAAGATGATGCAGCTTAAACTCAATAAGCATCTTGTCGACAACACCAAGACAGAGGCCGCCTGGAACCAGCGGCTTGTTTCGTCACGGGGTAAACCTGTCAAGCTTCTAATATTTAAGTACGGAATGGCAATTACTAAAGCGAAGGACTTGGATAATTTTGTGGTGTAGCGGGATCAGCAAAATCTGCGAGATCGCTAGATCCAACTTCCCACCAATGCCCGGACACCGACTAACGAAGGGGGTCCTCCGATGATCCGTGATCTGCTGAACTTGCTCACCTTGTGTACCCGTCGGTTGGGCTGGATCTTCCTCTCTTGGTGACTGCTAAGTTGCTCGATTGGTGTCGATTGAACGTCTTGGCGTGACGTTGGGGTCGTAGAGTAGTGTGGAAGTCTTCACACCACTCGCCAGTAGTAGATCCGGAGTCTAAGCGATTAGATCGAGCTTAGATCCGGCGGCCTAGATCTGGATCCGGCCTTGTAGTAATTCCTTTAGTGTTGATTTCCCTTTACGCGGGTCCTTTGATTGCTTGGCGCTTCCTATAGCGCGATCTTGATCGTTGAGAAACCGAAGATCTACCGGCTAAGCAATTAATACCGGGATCTTGGATCTGCACTTAGGGTAAGATACTAGGAGGTTGGATCTAGCCAATATATTATCTAGATATTATCAACCACCCTAGATCTATACACCTAAATCGCTATTAATACCGTAGGGCCAATGTAGTTCCCGTTTCCAGGCGCGTAGCGAAGCACTTGTGTCGTACGATGCAAATTCGGTTCTGATTTAATGTTAAGACCTATCCCATCCTGTATCCTATCCTTAACGACACATCGACTGATTACGCTATCCTGATCCTTGTCCTTTCTTGTCCTCACCATCATAGCAGTCGACATCTTTGCAGATCACCCTGGATCTGAACCATAAACATTAGATCACTAGTCGCAATGTTGTGATCTGGCCTTCTCCTTTCTCCAATATCGTAATCACCTTCCGTAATATCCAGATCACACGTCTCCTAAGTCAGATCCTGCCTTAATAAGGCTAGATCACGCTGATCCAATTCCAGATCGGCTAGATCTCCTTGATCTTGTCGATCTGGGGTTCCCATGCATGATCTAGTGGCAATACTTCGTGATAATCGTAATCATAACATATCCGAGCTTGTTCCATGCTGCTAACCCTCCAATCATCGTTCGTCTTTGCCATAATATCCCTAGATCCCGGATCCCTCGGATCCGCCTGTGGATCTAGGTTCATGAGCCTTGATCCAAGTTTCCCGAATAGACCCGCATATGTGAGCCGATCTGGTCTTCACGGATATAGATTATGACCCAGATCTGGACATCTATGCTTGGATCACCAGTTTCCCCAGTGTATATAGACATACTGTTGCACCCATACTACAATCCTGCAAGTCCCACATCATCCATATCCATACGAGATCATCCCAACCCTTCGGATCTGGCTACATGTATAGATCGTATGTCAATACATCTATCACGTCCCGCTCGAGGTGTCACTAATCTCCATCAATCTTATCCATCAACTGGATCCACCACCGGATCCACCCACATCAGCTCGTCATCTACTCCAATCACATCACGTCAGGTCCGATCACGTCCAAATCGGATCTTTCCTGGATACTCCAATGCCAAATCTTTCAAATCCACTTCACCACAGCCGCCTCCTGGTCGTCAGTTGTAGTTGCATAACAACTTCACTGCGTCCATTCTTCAAATCACCTCGTCCAACTCAAGCTTCTCCACTCCTTCAACTCTGCTCGTAATGTCAGATCATGATCACGACGGATCACAGCACGGATCTGGTCACCAGGATCGGAGATCGGCGGCCTAACTGGAGACACGGCCGAGGATCACAGTCGATCCATCGCCACCCTACGCCGTCGAGTGTTGTACTTAAGCAACGAGCTCCGGCAGGCCACTCGTCGAGCGGATGAAGCCACGGATCTAAACCGTGAGCATATCTGCTCCCTCGAGTCTCTCGAGATGATGTGTGCCAATCAAGGCCGAGAGATCGGGCACTATCGGACCGAGGTGAGTCGCCTCCGAGAGGAGCGTGACAACCTTCAAGCTTCGCTGGAGTCTGATCGCGTTGTCCGCATGGAGCCATCATCCGCGGCGCCCTTGATCTCGGCCTTGGAAGCCCAGATCGCCGACCTCAATCATGATCTCGATCGACGGATGGATGAGATCCGCCACCTAGAGGCTCACATCGACGATCTGGCTCGAGATCGTGGCAGTCTGGAGTCTACCATCCACCATCTCGCCTCAGAGATGACACAGGCAGGTGGGGAGATTCTGGATCTCCAACAAGCCAACCGCGATCTGGATCGAGAGCGGGAGGATGCCGAATCCACCTTATCTGCGACGGAGGAAAGTCTGCGCAGGACCCGATCTGAACTGGATCGGGTTGAAGCAGAGCTACTTCTGTCTCGATCCGATGGCACTGATCGCGGATCTTCGGGTTCTGATCCCCAGTCTCGGCAGACAGATCTCTTGCCCACGGGGCCTACCC
Organism: Phytophthora palmivora; assembly: GCA_008079305.1. NCBI lineage: Eukaryota > Oomycota > Peronosporomycetes > Peronosporales > Peronosporaceae > Phytophthora > Phytophthora palmivora. Next base: position 8,508 of record VOQZ01000491.1, on the reverse strand, counting down.
AAGCCGATCTCGACCAGATTGCTCGGGAGCGCGACTCTTTGCAAGCTCAGATCCGTGCGCGAGATGCTGAGATCTTGTCAGCGCAGCGGACTATGGGGTTATTACAGTCGGATCTGGCAGCCCATCGGGCTAGATCGGCTTCAGATACGACCCGGCTGCAGGCGCTGGAGGGTGATCTGACCCAAGCGCGTCATGATGTCGAGGTAGCCCAGAAGGCCTATGCAGATCGGGAGCGTACTATCACTGAGAATCAGGCTCAGATCCGTACGCTTTCCCGAGATCTAGGCAAAGTGGTCCGTGAACGTGATGCTCTCCGTCATGAATACACTGCCGCCTTCCAACGCCTCTCGTCCATCTCGGCCACCATCGGGGCGCCTCCTCCTCAGACCCAATTGCGTCTGGATCCTGGATCCGACACGGATCAACCCGCGGGAGGGATCCCACGCTCTCCCTCTGCGGAGACCTCCGGCAGCGAGGATCAGGACGTCGACGCCTCCAAATCCAAGCGATCTCGCAGCAGATCTAGCTCGCCTTCCCCTTCACGGCCTCAGAAGAAGCGATCCGTTCCTCTCGAGGCGGAGGATGAGTCCATGGATGAAGAGGACGAATCCGAGTTTGATCTGGGTGGAGGATCTGCCGGAGAAGGATCGCCTCCCCCAGATCAAGCCTCAACTCCCCCCTCCAAAGATGGTGGACCTAGTCAATCATCCGGCGAGGTGATTGAGGTCGGATCCGGATCCGATGAGGAGGAGGAGGAGGAGGAGGAGAACGCGGAAGTGGCCGATGACCTCTACGAGGCCCAAACATTGATGGCCATTTCCCAATCCCGATCTGAGGCTCGTCGTCGAGATCATGCGTCTCCCCAACGCCGATCAGCAGCCGGATCCGGCGGATCTTCTGGTGGGTCCGATGGATCGGGCTCCGATGCGGGATCTGGATATCAGAGCAATGGGCCTGGTCCTACGGGCGGATCTGGCCCCGCCAACCCGCCCCCTGGACGTCAGCCTCCCCGGATCACCTTCGTCCCTCAGGCTCCATTTCCTGAGGGTCGTTGTATTCCCGGTCGGCGGATTGTCCGAGTCATGGCCGCCGCCGACATAGATCCATGGATTGAGTCCCGGTTGGCAAATCAAACCTTGATCGCCATGACTGTGAACTTCCTGTTCCCGATCTTACCTTTCCGGCCTGACTGGATCTTCCCCCATCGGCCGACGATCTACACATCCCCGACGGCCCCAGCTTTCTGTGGTCATTTGATCACAGAAGCCAACGTAAAAGCATTACAAGCGGCGGAGCCTTGGCAGGTGATCCGGAACACCTTGCCTCCGATCTCCTTCGAGGCCGACGTTGGTGGCCGACTTGGGATCTTCATCCGACAGTACCGTGATTTCGAGGCTTCGGAGCTGATCGCGTACTGGGAATCGACCCACAAGTTCCCGATCACCGCGGCCATGATCACACAGTCGCCGTGGCTTGGATCTTTCGCCAAACAGCGTAACAATCGGAGATCCCACGCCGGCAATCGGTGGAAGCGTATGCTGCTCACGCTGATCCAGGCCATGATCGAGGGGTGGTGTGATCTGGATCTACTCCTGGATCCATTCTTCCTCCACTTCCCCAAGCGGACTGACGAAGTGGCCTGGTATCCCGGGATCGAAGCCAGACGTGCTAATCTGGCCGATCCGCAGCTTAATCGTCGGGAGCCCACTGATCTGCTGGAGGCGTTAGCGGAGGCCGACACGGCGGATCCTTGGCGCAACCATTATCGTGATCATACTGCGGATCACCCATCGCGCCACCTTCCTCGTCTGGATCGTAAGTTCTTCGGTCTCCAAGTAGCGCAACCACCGGCCAGTAGCTAGATCGTGACTAGCTCTCTTAAGTGATTTGTCTCCCTCCATAACTTCTTTCAATATATGTTCGATGATCTTGACTTGTATACTTCCCGTTTGCCTCGATCCATTCTCATAGAGTCGTGATCTACCTCGATCCGCTAGGATCTCTGGATCCCGGGACTTGATCTTCCATTATCGTCGCCTTTCACATGTATATATGCATGCCCCTTCCTCCGATCTACATCCTTCATGTAGATCCTTCAACCGATTTCACCACGACAACAACCAGCTCGTTGTCGTGGATTGCGGCCTCACGATTCCTCGTGAGATTGCATCACACCGAATCGATTGTGATTCGTGCGATCTCGCAGGAACTCATGCAGCAGAGCGCCACAGTTGAGATCTGCTTCATCCACCCAAGTTGGATCCTCGTATCCTCGCCAATACACAAGGAATTCACGGTAGATCCGCCCATATCTAGTCCTTCGTCCAGATCGCATATCAGTGATCTTCTCCACTTCATACTCATCGGGATCGCGATCTTGGATCCAGCTATCCCCTGGTAATAGATCTTCATCAAAATCCAGACGATCTTGACTTCCCACATTGAGTCGCATTAGTGGTCGATCTGGATATTCTTTCACTAGCTTCAACTTGTTCACATGTACCATAGGGAAAATATGATATCCGGATCCGGCGATCTCCAATTTCACCGCATGTTCTCCAACTTTCTCTATAATCCGGAATGGTCCATGCCACAAGTGTGCCAACTTCTTAGCATATCCCTCTTTCACGCGATCGAGATATAACCACACTCGAGATCCGACCTCGATCTGATGCGGGCGGATCTCCTGGTTGTGTAGATCCGCTCGATCTGAGATCGCCTCTCGCAGTCGTTGATTAACCTGTTCTCGAACCTGTTGATAATACCGCTGGATCTGATACCTCCACCGTCGTGGATCCCGATCATGTCTTCGCGTACTTCCCACCGGGATCACCGCTTCCAAGGTGGATCTAGGATCCCACCCATGTACCATATAGAAAGGTGTTTCTCCTCGGATCCGATCATGCGCGGTGTTGATCGCGAAGGTAATCCTCTCGGCATACTCGTCCCAATCTCGTTGATCCAGATCCTGCACATACATCTTAATCGCCCGAGTTGTAGTTTGGACCATGCGCTCTGCAGATCCGTTAGCTTGGGGCCGGTATGCCATCGTGGCCCGTTGACGCTGACCCAAGATCTTATTAAACGCTCGGAAAAAATCGGACATAAATCCTGGTTCACGATCATGCCTAATCGCTTCGCTGGCCCCAAATCGTCGGAAGACACATTCTTCGTATGATTCGGCGACAGTCTGAGCAGTCCTTGATGAGCTGGCTTTCGCGATCACATATCCAGTAAATAGATCTTCAAAGATCAATAATTCTGTATTCCCTTTGTGCGATCTGGGTAGCGACGGGATGTGATCCATGGCTATGATCTGGAAAGGATACGTTGCCTGAAGGTTACCTGGCGACTCTCCTTGGATCCGAGGTTTACTTTTGCCGGTCTCACAATCCACACACTCACCCACGTACCTTTGGACACTCTTATACAGACCTCTCCAATGGAAGTGATCCCGGATCCGCTGATAAGTTCGGCCGATCCCTTGATGTCCACCTTCTAGGCTCACATGGTAGTGATGTAATATGTCCTGATATAGAGTTTCCGGGATCACTAGTCGCATCAGCTTATCCCGATCTGCATCCATCGGTCTCGTGGAGGGACAGTAGAACAGTAGATTATGGTGATCCAAATCATAATCGGCTGCTAGATTAGCATAGGATTTGGCTTCTTGCTGGGTCAGATCTTGTAGATCTCCATTCAGATACTTCTTCAATCCCGAGATCCACGCCTCCTCGTCTTGGGCTTGTCGGATCCGATCGATCCTGAGATCTCGAACTATTTCCTCCCGTAATGATCGCGGATCCGAAATCGTCCGCGTCGTAGATCGCAAGCCTGATCGAGTCACTACCGCCGTGATCTGGGCTGCTTGATCCGTCCTCTTGACTACCAATACCTCATCCAATCGGTTCAACGTGATCAGATCCTGCTTATCCTCATCCGACTCGATCTTCACTCCACCTTGTCGCTGTAGCGCTGCACTAGCCAAACTGTCCGCACTGCCGTTCCAATCTCGTTTCACATGCACAAGTTCGTGATCTGGCCAGTCCCTCAGACGATCTAAAGCCCTTTGCTTGAGTAAGGTCAGACCGGGTGCCTTACACTCGATCTCACCCCTGACTTGTCGGATCACCAGATTAGAGTCGCCGCAGAACACCACTCGTTTGTGATCCACTGTACTCAACAGATCCAGACATAGTAACAGTCCATGATATTCAGCTTCATTGACGGTAAGATCTTCCGCATAGGCCGATCTGGCCTGGATCACCGTCCATTCAGGCAACTTCCACAAGATCGCACTGTATGCACCACCTCCACGCTTCACGCGGGCTGATCCGTCGAAACTGACAACATACAGCTCCTCATCCGCTTGGATCACAGGGATCGGAGCTTGGATCTTCCGTCGTGGCTCTTTCTTGGGCGAGATCTGGATCAACGCTTCATCCACCATGGATCTGGGCGTGATACTAGCCGCAATCACCCCTAGGATCTCTTCCTCTCCTTTGACGCACTTCACAATCTCTAATGTCCACGGTGATAGCAGTGACGCCCATTGGCCTAATCGCCCTTGTAATCCGGTCGATCTAAATAACCAGGCCAACGTGGAGTATCTAGTCAGCACCCGGATCCGGCGTCCCACCAGCATGTTATATCCGAGATCCAGGATCCGTAGCAGCGCCAACACCTCCTTCTCCACTGGGCTATAATTCAACTCGTTCGACTTCAACGTTCGGCTCACGAAGGTGACCGGATAGTAGATCTGGTCATACTCTTGCACGAGGGCTGCCGAGATCGCCCAATCACTTGCATATACGATCACCACCGCCTCTCGACCCGGATCAAAATGACGTAGGATCGGAGTAGACGCGATCTTCGATTTGAGTGTCTCGAAGGCCCGATGAGCACGAATCCATCGTGGATCAGCCTGGTCTCCATCTAGACTTCCCGGATCCGACGGTTCCGCAGGCTTTAATGCCAGATCTGATCCTAGATCTTCCTTCAGATCCAGTTGATCCAACTCCTTATATTCCATACTTCGCTTGATCTGGATCCGCACCTCATCCTTGGACATCGCAGCGAAATCGACCTCTCTCAATTCGTACAGCACGGCCGCGTAGATAGCATAGTCTTCGATAAATCGACTGTAATAATTCAAGCTGCCCAGAAAAGATTGCATCGATCTCAGCGATCCAGGAAATGCTAGATCCGTTAATGCCTTTAGATCCTTGGGATTCGCCTCCAGTCCATCTTTCGAAACGCGGTGGCCCAGATATTCCACGTTATTCATACCCCAGAAACTCTTCACCACACTGATCGACAGATTCCACTTATCGCACGCCTCCAGTAGGGCGTCCACTCGATTACATAGCTGATCCCAACTATCCGCTGGTATAAGGATGTCATCGATATACGATCTGCGTCCGATCACTGATGGCTTATCCGGATCATCGGCTTCTCCCACTTCAAACACATCTGTGGATCTTGGATCCGATCCGGGAGGAGGGATCCGAGTGAATCCATATAGGGCGTTGTCGATCAGACGTTGGTAGATCTGCGGTGCATTCTTCAAGCCGAACGGCATACGATTCCATTCGAATAGCCCAAATGGGGTAATGAAAGCCGAGATCGCTCGAGCTCGATCTGTCATAGTCACCACCCAGAATCCACTGGCCATATCCAAGGAGCAATACCACAGGACTTTATCCAGATCTTCTAGAAGATCGTTGATCAGGGGCATAGGGTAGACCATCAGTTGAGTAAGACTATTGACCAGACGGTAATCAATACACAGCCTGATATCTACCCCATTCTTCTTCACGATCACCACGATCGGTGAGGCCCAGGGTGATCTGGAATAGCCGATCATCTTAGCTGATAATAACCCTTTGATCAGCTCTGATAACTTCTCGCGGAATCGAGGAGCGATCTTCCTCACTCGTTGGGCGATTGGCTTAGCGTCTCCCACATCGATATCACACACCACACCCCTTGCGGCCGGTGGTAGAGCATTTCCCTTTCCGATGAGAAGATGTCGATATTTCCAGATCCTCTGACGTAATCGTTCGATCTCCGCCGTAGTCTGGATCCCCGGATCTCCAACTTGGATATCCTCAATCTTCACCTCATCCGTGGTGGGGTTGATCTCTGGAAGGATCGCCATCTCTTGATCTACATCTTCCGAATACAGATCATTACCTTCATGGTAATGTACTTCCGGATCCGGCTCTTGATCTGGGAATTTTTTCGATCCTTTGGGAGCGCCTCCTGTATCGGGATAGATAACTGTTCGGGTGGATCTCTTTCAGCTGATCCTCCAGTCACTGGATCCAAATCATCCGCCTTTACCTGATCCATATTTAGGTTTATCACCTCGGTCTCTACTGGTTGGATCGGAGTTCGATCCTGCGGATCTATTCCTGCTGATGTTTGATCTTCGGTAGTCAACACTGGTTTTGCCTGTATCCGCGAGATCTCGGGTCGTTTCAGGATACCACGAGGTAATGGGTAGGAGGGTCGATCCACCATCGGCTCTGCGGATTCCACCAAGATCTCATCATGCTCGGATCTTCCTTCCACCGTGGCTTCCAGAGCCAGATTTTGCCATTCCATATACCGACGTGACCCCACCGAGACAAATCCTGGCATCCGGGGAATGTGATCACCCGATAGCCAGATCCCAACTCTCACATCTTCTTGCAATATGATCGCCTTATCGCTAACGTTGGTGATCTGCAGATACCGTCTCTTCCCGAGGCCTTTTACCACCGTGGGCACCCAACGATCTCCCCGGGTAACCCAGAACTTCTCGTGATCTGACATCCGGAGATGTAACCGAAGTTCCACTGATTGTCCGATCTCAATCTGGATATGTTCTCCTACAGTTACCAGCCTGGCCTTGTCGCTGTAAAGCTGCCGACGCCCACTAAGCTGGATCCGCACCTCATCAGGTAAACTTATAGATCCATAGGCTAGATCCAATCGGATCCCCGCCGGTACCATGAAATCCATACCCAGGATGGCATCTTGGACTGCCAGATCTCCAACCCAAATATCGAAAAAGTAAACCAGCGATCCAGCCATAGTGATCTTGATCCGGGTTCTTCCTTCTGTCCTGTAAACACTTTCGCCAATCCCAACGCAATCTTGGATCTGGCTCGTATCGATATAGCACCCAACCTTACGAGCAAAGGCCGTATCCACTATGGATACTTCGGCGCCTGTATCTAAGAGCAAGATCCCTCTCTCATTGTTGATCTTACCGGTGATCTTGGCTTGTCGGAACCATTTTCCCGGGGCATAGTGTTTCCAATATCCCCGAGATTCTCCTGGCAAAGATCCATAACTTCGGATCTTCGGATCTCCTTGATCTGACTTGGCTTTTGAATCACTGGTATATCCTCCTGATCTGTGGGCTGGAACCACAGATCTGGATCCCGTTGCTTCCAATAACCCCTTATCTCTCCTGGGTGGAGATCCACCATCATGGTCACTTCGGATCTGGAGTAATCGTCCGCCTGGCGGACACTTGAGATTGCGACAGCACGGTTTCCATTCAGATCACATGTATTATCGCGTAGATCTGGGATCCTATTACCCTGATCTACCGATCTCTTGTTCACAAATGCATAGATGCAATATCTAGAGCGCTCGGCTCGTACCGGATTCCAACCCGGCGAGCGTCCTAGTTTAACATCTTCTCTGCAGATTCCGGAAGCATACCTGCATGTTTGGCTGGGTTGAACCATTGGCGGATCTGGTTGTAGAACTCTTCCATAGGACATTTTCCCATATCATGTAATTCCCCGCACCCCCGGCACACAAAGAGGCAGTGATCCGCCGGATGTCCTCGCTTGCCACACTTATGACAAGTAAGGGTCTCCAGCATCCTAGATCTGAATGCTTCTTGGATCCACAGTGCGAGCAACGGTTCCGATCGGATCCGCCGCTCTGGATCCGGGATCTGTGATCCGGTGGGGTTTGATCTGTCGACTTGTGGGTGATTGGTACTTGCTCGACCTTCTCCATACCAGATTCCACTTTTGGAGTGACATCCTGCTCAGCTGCCAGGTAGATCCGCCGATGATTGTCTCCATCCGAGTCAGATCCATCCGATCCGTCGGATCCAGACTCAGATTCAGACTCCATGGTCCGGATCTGCACCGCGCGGACATGTTTTGTCGTAGCTGCAGGTGCTGGATTAGTTGCCTTCTGCCGGTACTTGCTAGATCCGAACGCGGCTTTCTTCTGTCTGCTCTTTGCACGTTCACGGGCTCGTAGCACTTCTTCGAGATCATCCGCGTCGGATAGTCGTAGCAGAGTCAGCCTGTCAGCTAGATCTTGATCTTCCAAAGTTTCGATATAGTGATCCACATGTTCGCGTCGATCTTTCGCATTACCATCCTTGATCTTCACTTTGCGCGTAATCCGGCGACATTCAGACGGTAAAGATAATCGAGGGGAGATTCTTCTGGTCGACGTCGAGCGTGATAGTATTGTCTAGCCACTGAT